>JAPQVY010000023.1:18004830-18099259 GCA_028535165.1 Quercus tomentella
GAAATTTTTTTTTTCTCTTTCTCAACCTATCTCTGTCTGGTTTGGATAGTAATATTGCCGGAATGAAGTTTTTTAATTTTTTTAATTTTTTTGCTATTTGTTTTTTAATTTTCTAGCCCAGGTCGGGTAGGAACAAAATTCGGGAATAAAATTTTTCTCTCTCCTTCTCAGCGTATCTCAATCCGGTTTTGATAGAAATAATGCCGGAATGATCTTTTTTAATTTTTTGAATTTTTTTGCTATTTGTTTTCGAATTTTCTTGCCCGAGTCGGGTTGGAACGAAATTCAGGACTAAAATTGTTTTCTCCCATTCTCGGCATATCTCAACCCGGTTTGGATAGAAATATTGCCAGAATGAAGTTTTTTAAATTTTTGAATTTTTTTGCTATTTTTTTTGGAACTTTCTAGTGCAGGATGGGTATGAACAGAATTCGGAACGAAAATTTTTTTCTCTTTCTCGGTCTATCTCAACCCTGTTTGGACAAAACATTGTTGGAATGTTGTTTTTTAATTTTTTTGAATTTTTTACTATTTTTTTTGGAATTTTTTGCCCGGGTTAGGAAGGCACGGAATTCGGAACGAAAATTATTTTTTCTCCTTCTTGGCCTATCTTGACCCGGCTTGGATAGAAATATTTCCGGAATGATGTTTTTTAATTTTTCATTTTTTTTGCTGTTTGTTATGGAATTTTCTTGCTTTGGTCGGGTAGGATCGGAATTCGGGACGAAAATTTTTTTCCCAAGTTCTCGTCCCATCTCAAACCGGTTTGGATAGAAATAATGTCAGAATGATGTTTTTTAATTTTTTGAATTTTTTTGGAATTTTCTAGTGAAGGTTGGGTAAGAACGGAAATCGGGACGAAAATTTTTTTCCCTCGTTCTCGGCCCATCTCAACCCAGTTTGGATAGAGATAATGTTAAAATGATGTTTTTTAATTTTTTTTAATTTTTTTGGAATTTTCTAGTCCTAGACGGGTTGGAACGGAATTTAGGACTAAAATTTTTTTCTCTCTTTCTCGGCGGATCTTAGCCCAGTTTGGAGAGAAATATTGTCGGAATCATGTTTTTAAATTTTTTGAATTTTTTTGCTATTTTTTTGGAATTTTCTAGTCCTAGACAGGGGTTGGAACGGAATTCGGGACTAAATTTTTTTTTTCCCTTTCTCGGCCGATCTGAACCCGGTTTGGATAGAAATATTGCCGGAATGATAATTTTTATTTTTTCCAATTTTTATCTATATTTTTTGTAATTTTCTTGCCCGGGCTGGGTAGAAACGGAATGCGGGACGAAAAACTTTTTCTCTGGTTGACGGCCCATCTCAACCCAATTTGGATAGAAATAATGCCAAACGATGTTTTTTTATTTTTTTGGATTTTTGGATATTATTTTGGTAATTTTCTAGCCTGGGTCAGGAAGGAACACAATTTTTTTTCTTTCTTTCTCGACCTATCTCAGCCCGGTTCGGATAAAAATATTGTAGTAATGATGTTTTTTAATTTCTTTTGTAATTTTCTAGCCCGTGTCGAGAAGGAACGAAATTCGGGACAAAATTTTTTTTTTTTTCTCTTTCTCGGCCTATCTCAACCCAGTTTGGGTAGAAATATTGTCGGAATGATGATTTTAAATTTTCTGAATTTTTTTGCTATATTTTTTGGTAATTTTCTAGCACGGATCGGGTAGTTACGAAATTCGGGACTTAAAACTTTTTCTCTCGTTCACAGACCATCTCAACCTGGTTTCGATTGAAATAATGCCAGAACGATGTTGTTTATTTTTTTTGAATTTTTAGCTATTTTTTTGGAAATTTTCTAGTCCGGGTCGGGTAGGAACGGAATTCGGAACGAAATTCTTTTTCTCTCCTTCTCGACCTATCTCAGCCCGGTTTGGATAGAAATATTCCGAAAATGATATTTTTTAATTTTTTTGCTATTTGTTTTCGAATTTTCTAGTCCTGGTCGGGAGGAGTGGAATTCGAGACGAAATTTTTTTTTTCCTCTTTCTCGGCCAATCTCAACCCAGGTTGGATAGAAATAATGGCGGAATGATGTTTTTTAATTTTTTGAATTTTTCTGCTATTTGTTTTTCAATTTTCTAGCCCAGGTCGGGTAGGAATGAAATTTCGGACTAAAATTTTTTTCTCTCCTTCTGGACATATCTCAATCCCGTTTGGAAAGAAATAAAGCCAGAATGATATTTTTTAATTTTTTGAATTTTTGTGCTATTTTTTTGGAATTTTCTAGCCCGGGTCGGGGAGGAACGAGATGCAGAACGAAATTTTTTTTTTCTCTACGTCGGCATATCTCTGGCCGGTTGGACAGAAATTTTGAAATTATGTTTTTTAATTTTTGAATTTTTTTGCTATTTGTTTTGGAATTTTCTAGCACGGGTAGGGTAGGAACCAAATTCTGGACTAAGATTTTTTTCTTTCTTTCTTGGCATATCTCGATCCAATTTGGATAGAAATAATGTCGGAATGAAGTTTTTTAATTTTTTGAATTTTGTTGCTATTTTTTTGTAATTTTCTAGTTTGGGTCGGGTAGGAACGGATTTCGGGACGAAAAACTTTTTCTCTCGTTCTCGGCCCATCTCAACCCGGTTTGGATAGAAATAATGCCTGAATCATGTTTTTTAATTTTCTGAATTTTTTTGGTAATTTTGTTGCCCGCCCCGGGAAGGAATGGAATTCGGGACGTTTTTTTTTTTTTTTTTTTTTTTTTTTTTTTTTTTTTTTTTTTTTTTTCTGCCTATCTCAACCCTTTTTGGATTAAAATATTGCCGGAATGATGTTTTCTAATTTTTTGAATTTTTTTTTGCTATTTTTATTGGAATTTTCTAGGGCGTGTCGGGTAGGAAGAAAATTCGGAACGAAAATTATTTTCACTCTTTCTCGGCCTATCTCAACCCGGTTTGGATAGAAAAATTGTCGTAATGATTTTGTTTAATTTTTTGAATTTTTTTTGTTATTTTTTCTGGAATTTTCTAGCGCGGGTCAGGTAGGAATGGAATTCGGAACAAAATTTTTTTTCTCTTTCTCAACCTATCTCAGCCCGGTTTAGATAGAAATATTTTCAGAATGTTGTTTTTTAATTTTTTGAAATTTTTTGCTATTTTTTTTCAAATTTTCTAGCCCGTATCGGGTAGGAACGAAACTCGGACTAAATTTTTTTCTCTCCTTCTTGGCATATCTCATTCTTGTTTGGATATGAATAATGCCGGAATGATATTTTTAAATTTTTTGATTTTTTTGCTGTTTTTTTGGAAATTTTTAGGGCGAGTCGGGTAGGAACAGGAGGGGGAGAGATTCAGTTTTTGTGGTGGTAGATAGATTTTCCAAGATGGCACACTTCATTGCATGTCACAAAACTAATGATGCATCACATATAGCTGATTTATTCTTCAAAGAAATTGTTAGGCTACATGGTATGCCTAGGACCATTGTTTCTGATGGGGATGCAAAGTTTTTTAGTTACTTTTGGAAAACTTTGTGGGGAGCTGGACATGCTGATCATACAAGTGGAAATCGAGCTGAATTTGCACAAGACCCTTTGTCATTTTCTAGTGGCCCAATTACAAGACTTAGAGCCAAACGTTTCAAGGAAGCACTAAATGGGCTAGTCCTCGTCGGGTAGGAACGGAATTCTGGACGAATTTTTTTTTTTCTCTTTCTCAGCCTATCTCAACCCAGGTTCGATAGAAATAATGGCGGAATGATGTTTTTTAATATTTTTTTACTCTTTCTCAGCCTATCTCAACCCATTTTGGATAGAAATATTGTCGGAATAATAATTTTAATTTTTTGAATTTTTTTGCTATTTTTTTTGGAATTTTCTTGGGCGGGTCGGGTAGGAACGGAATTCGGGACTAAAAATTTTTTCTCTCTCATTCTCGGCATATCTCAATCCGGCTTAGATAGAAATAATACTGGAATGATTTTTTTTTTAATTTTTTTGCTATTTATTTTTAGAATTCTCTAGCCCAGGTCGGGGAGGAACGAAATTCGGAACGAAAATTTTTTTTTCTCTTCGGCCTATCTCAACCCGGTTTAGATAGAAATATCGCTGGAATGATGTGTTTTAATTTTTTGAATTTTCTTGCGATTTGATTAGGAATTTTCTAACCCGAGTCGGGTAGGAACGAAATTCGGGACTAAAATTTTTTTCTTTCTTTCTTGGCATATCTCAATCCGGTTTTGATTGAAATAATGCCAGATTGAAGTTTTTTAATTTCTTGAATTTTTTTGGTGATTTTCTATCCCGGGTCGGGTAGGAACGGAATTCGGGACGAAAAACTTTTTCTCTCGTTCTTGGCCCAACTAAACTCAGTTTGGATAGAAATAATGTCAGAATGATGTTTTTTAATTTTTTGAATTTTTTTGGTAATTTTCTTGCCCGGGTCGGGAAGGAACGAAATTCAGGACGAAATTTGTTTTTTCTCTTTCTCGGCATATCTCAATTCGATTTGGATTGAAATAATGTTGGAATGATGTTTTTTAATTTTTTTGCTATTTTTTTTGGAATTTTCTAGGGTGGGTCGGTAGGAATGTAATTCGGAATGAAATTTTTTTTCACTCTTTCTCGGCCTATCTCAACCCGGTTTACGTGGAAAAATTGTCTGGAATGATGTTTTTTAATTTTTTGAATTTTTTTGCTATTTTTTTATTGAATTTTCTAGCGTGGGACGGGTAGGAACAGAATTCGGAACGAAAATTTTTTTTCTCTTCCTCGGCCTATCTCAACCCGATTTGGATAAAACTTTGCTGGAATGCTGTTTTGTAATTTTTTTGGAATTTTTTTTGGAATTTTTTGCCAAGGCCAGGTTGGCACGGAATTCGGAAGGGAATTTTTTTTTTCTCGTTCTCGACCATAGTTATTGATTCCATTCCGGCCGAAACGGCCGGAAAATTTCGTACCAGTCACTTCACCGTCACAAAGCACCCCCTTGTTCCACCTCGGGTTGAATTCCGGTTGATTCCGGGCCGTTCCGGTCATTCCTGATCAACCCATCCTGTCACAGCACCGGTCACCTGAAGAAACGCATCTCATCACATCAGACTCCTTTTTCTTCTTCTTCAGTTTTTTCTGTGCGTTTCATCCTCTACCACTCTGTAGTCTTCTTTTTCTTCTTCTTCTTCAGTTTTTCTGTGCGTTTCATCCTCTGCAACTTTCTTTCTAACTCTTGTTGTGGCTATTTTCTGCTGGTTTCAACTTTTTATTGTGCTTAGTTTTGTTTTTTGTAATATTACTTTTAGTTTTGAAAGAGAAGCTATAATTCAGCTTTTTTATAACACTTCTTAGCCCCCAGCCTCCTACCCCACGTTGTCATCTAGCCTTTTTACAAAAATAAATTTCAGCTTTTATTTTTTATCTTTAATTATTTATATACAATTAATCTTATAATATTCTAAAAAGTTGTTAATATTTGTTTATTTAGAAGCTGAAAAATGGGAAAAACTGAAAAAGTATTCAATAGGAAGCTTCTTGCAAGCTCACTTGTGTACAATTACCTAAAATGTGAGTTTTATTTTTTAAAAAATCATAAATAAATTTTTTTAAAAAAATAATAATCTCACTTTTTTTAAATAGAAAACTATATTAAATTCATTATTTTATATAATAGTAATAATAATATATATAAATATATATATTTTCACAGTAATTCCGAAACGGTATCCGAAATTGACCAGTGCCGAAATATTTCATTCCAAAGAACAAATCGAAACGGGTTCCGAAACGGTATTCATAACATTGTTCTGAACCTATCTCGGCCCGGTTTGGATAGAAATATTTCTGAAATGTTGTTTTTTAAATTTTAATTTTTTTTACTGTTTGTTTTGGAATTTTCTAGCCTGGGACGGGTAGGAATGGAATTCGGGACGAAAAATTTTTTCCCTCGTTCTTGGCCCATCTCAACCCGGTTTGGATAGAAATAATGTCAGAATGATATTTTTTAATTTTTTGAATTTTTTTGGTAATTTTCAAGCCCGGGTTGGGTGGGAACGGAATTCGGAACGAAAATTTTTTTTTCTCTTTCTCAACCAATCTGAGCCCTGGTTTGGATAGAAATATTGCCGGAATGATGTTCCTTAATTTTTTGAATTTTTTTGCTATTTTTTTTCGAATTTTCTAGCCCGGGTCGGGTAGGAACGAAATTCGGGACAAAAATTTTTCTCCCTCCTTCTCGGCATATCTCAATCCAGTTTGGATAGAAATAATGCCGGAATGATGTTTCTTAGTTTTTTGAACTTTTTTGCTATTTGTTTTCGAATTTTTTATCACGGGTCGGGTTGGAACGAAATTCGGGACTAAAATTTTTTTCTCTAATTCTCGGCATATCTCAACTCGGTTTCGATAGAAATATTGCAAGAATGAAGTTTTTTAAATTTTTGAATTTTTTGCTGTTTGTTTTGGAATTTTCTAGAGCGGGATGGGTAGGAACAGAATTCGGAACGAAGTTTTTTTTTCCCTTTCTTGGCCTATCTCAACCCAGTTTGGATAAAACATTGCTGGAATGTTGTTTTTTAATTTTTTTGCAATTTTTTTTTGGTATTTTTTGCCCGGGTCTGGTAGGCACGGAAATCGGAACGAAAGTTTTTTTTTATCCTTCTCGGCCTATCTCAACCCGATTTGAATAGAAATATTTCCGAAATGATGTTTTTTAATTTTTAATTTTTTTTCCTGTTTGTTTTGGAATTTTCTAGCCTAGGTTGGGTAGGAAGGGAATATGGGATGAAAATTTTTTTCCCTCGTTCTCGGCCCATCTCAAACCTGTTTCGATAGAAATAATGTAAGAATGATGTTTTTCAATTTTTTAAATTTTTTTGCTATTTTTTTTTGTAATTTCTAGCCCGTGTCGGGACGGAACGATATTCGGGAAGAAACTTTTTTTCTCTCTTTCTTAGCCTTTCTCAACCCGGGTTGGATAGAAATATTGCCAGAATGATGTTTTTTAATTTTTTGAATTTTTTTACTATTTTTTTTTGGAATTTTCTAGGGCGGGTCAGGTTGGAACGAAATTCAGAATGAAATATTTTCTCTCGCTTTCTCGGCCTATCTCAACCTCGTTTGGGTAGAAATATTGTTGGAATGATGTTTTTTAATTTTTTGAATTTTTTTGCTATTTTTTTGGAATTTTCTAGTCCAGGTCGGGTAGGAACGGAATTCAGGACTAAAATTTTTTTCTCTCTTTCTCAGCCAATCTCAACTTGGTTTGGATAGAAATATTGCTGGAATGATGATTTTTTCGGAATTTTTTTGCTATTTGTGTTGGAATTTTTTAGCCTGGGTCGGGTAGGAACGGAATTCGGGGCAATTTTTTTTTTTTTTTCTCTTTCTTGGCCAATAACAGCCCTGTTTGGATTGAAATATAGCAAGACCAATGTTTTTTAATTTTTTAAATTTTTTGGTATTTGTTTTGGAATTTTCTAGCCCGGGTCGGGTTGGAATGGAATTAGAGACTAAAATTTATTTCTTTTTTCCACGGCATATCTCAATCCGGTTTAGATAGAAATAATGCCGGAATGAAGTTTTTAATTTTTTGAATTTTTTTTTGGTAATTTTCTAGCCTGGGTCGGGTAAGAACGAAATTTGGGACGAAAAAGTTTTTCTCCCGTTCTCGGCCCATCTCAACCCAGTTTGGATAGAAATAATGCCAAAATCATGTTTTTTAATTTTCTCAATTTTTTTGATAATTTTCTGGCCCGGGTCGGTAAGGACCAGAATTCGGAGCGAATATTTTTTTTTTTCTTTCTCGGCCTATCTCAACCCAGTTCGGATTGAAATAATGCCAAAATGATGTTTTTTATTTTGTTAAATTTTTTTGCTACTTTTTTTGGAATTTTCTAGGGCGGGTCGGCTAGAAACGTAATTCGGAACGAAATTTTTTTTCACTCTTTCTCGGCCTACCTCAACCCAGTTTGGATTGAAATAATGCCGGAATGTTGTTTTTTAATTTTTAATTTTTTTTGATGTTTGTTTTGGAATTTTCTAGCCCAGGTCAAGTAGGAATAGAATTCGGGACAAAAAAATTTTTCTCTCTTTCTCGGTATATCTCAATCCGATTTGGATAGAAACATTTACGGAATGATTTTTTTAATTTTTTAATTTTTTTGCTATTTTTTTTTTGGAATTTTCTTGCCCGAGTCGGGGGTAGGAACGGAATTCGGAACGAAAATTTTTATTTCTTTTTATCGGCCTATCTCCGCCCGGTTTGGATAGCAATATTGCCGGAATGATATTTTTAAATTTTTTGTTTGTTTTGGAATTTTCTTGCCCGGGTCAGGTAGGAACGGAATTCGAGACTAAATTTTTTTTCCCTTTTTCTCGGCATATCTCAATCCGGTTTGGATAGAAATAATGCCGAAATGATTTTTTTAATTTTTTTGCTATTTTCTTTTGGAATTTTCAAGTGCAGGTCGGGTAGGAACGGAATTCGGTACGATTTTTTTTTTTTCTTTCTCGGCCTATCTCATCCAAGTTTGGATAGAAATTTTACCAGAATGAAGTTTTTTAATTTTTTGCTATATTTTTGGTAATTTTCTAGCTCGGGTCGGGTAGGAACGGAATTCGGGATGAATAACTTTTTCTCTCGTTCTCGGCCCATCTCAACTCAGTTTGGATAGAACTAATGCCAAAATTATGTTTTTTAATTTTCTGAAATTTTGTGCTATTTTTTGTTAATTTTCTAGCCTAGGTCGGGTTGGAATGGAATTCGGGACGAAAAGCAATACAAGACTAACACGGAAACAGAACTTGAGTTTTTGCTAAAATGGTATTTTCATTTTCAATTGAGATGGGATGATTCTTTAAATCAAAAAATAATCAATAACATCATAGTATATTGTCTCTTGTTTAGACTGAAAAATCCAAGAGAAATTGCTATATCCGCTATTCAAAGGGAAGAAATGAGTCTGGATATTCTGATGGTCCGGAAGCGTTTAACTTTTACAGAATTGATGAAAAAGGGAATATTGATTATCGAACCAGTCCGTCTTTCTGTAAAAACGGATGGACAATTTTTTATATATCAAACCATAGGTATCTCATTGGTTCATAAGAGTAAGCAGCAGCAAAGTCATCAAAGATACCTAGAAAAAAGCCCGGCCTGTCTTCATAAGAATAAGAAGGATTTTGATGAATCCATTGCACTACATAAAAAAATGACTGGAAATAGAGACAAAAATAATTGTGATTTTATTTTTCCTGAAAAAATTTTATCCCCAAGGTGTCGTAGAGAATTGAGAATTCGAATTTGTTTCAATTCGGGGAATGGAAACGGTATACATAGAAATACGGTATTTTACAATGTAAATAAGTTAAAAAATTGCAATTGCGATCAAGTTTTGAATTAAAAAAAAGAGCTTTATAGAGATAAAAATAAACTAATTAAATTAAAGTTCTTTATTTGGCCCAATTATCGATTAGAAGATTTATCTTGTATGAATCGCTATTGGTTTAATACCAATAATGGTAGTCGTTTCAGTCTGATAAGGATTCAGATATATCCGCTATTGAAAATTCATTAATGGTACATTTTGACATGATTCTCGTACCATAGCGAGAATATGAAGACAAAGAAATAAACACCCCCATTATCTTATTATCTTACACATCATTCAGATACAGGATACTTAATTTAATGACGCGTTGAATTATATTAATATTTATTCAATCTAGAAATGAATCAACAAGGTCGTCTTATTTATTTTCAGGTCTTTTTTTTTTTTTTTTTTTTTGTGAGAGGAAAAATAGAACATACTTTGTGTATAGTATATCCTATCCGAACACAATTTTTAAATTGGATTGATTATTGACTACTAAAATAAGTAAGTTTGTTTGACAAAATTAAGTTCTTAACAAAATTAAGAATTATTGTGTATAGCAAATTGAAATGAGTGTAATTATTATTACTGATCAATAAATATGTGGATAAAAATATCTATAAAAAAAAAGAGAGAGGGGCGATTCATTTTTATGGTACAAAACTCATTCGTCTCGCTTATTTCGCAAGAAGAAAAAGAAGAAAACAGGGGATCTGTGGAATTTCAAGTATTTAGTTGGACCAATAAAATAAGAAGACTTACTTCACATTTGGAATTGCACAGAAAAGACTTCCTCTCAAAGAGGTCTCCGTAAAATTCTGGGAAAACGTCAACGATTGCTGTCTTATTTGCCAAAGAAAAAGAGAGTACTTTATAAGTACTTAATAAATCAGTTGGGTATTAATTTTAAGAGCCATTTTGAAATATTTGCTTTATTAGATCTTGAATTTTGATAAACTGATTTTCGTTTTACGCAATTCGAAGAAGAATAAATCGAGGAAAAACTTATGAATATGCCAGTTACAAGAAAGGATCTCATGATAGTCAATATGGGCCCCCACCACCCGTCAATGCATGGTGCTCTTCGACTCGTCGTTACTCTGGACGGCGAAGATGTTACTGACTGTGAACCAATATTGGGTTATTTACACAGAGGGATGGAAAAAATTGCGTAAAACCAAACTATTATACGATATTTGCCTTTTGTAACCCGTTGGGACTATTTAGCTACTATGTTCACAGAAGCAATAACTGTAAATGGGCCAGTACAGCTAGGAAATATTCAAGTACCGAAAAGAGCTAGTTATATCAGAGTAATTATGTTGAAATTGAGTCGTATAGCTTCTCATTTGTTATGGCTCGGCCCTTTCATGGCAGATATTGGTGCACAGACTCCTTTCTTCTATATTTTCAGAGAAAGAGAATTAGTATATGATCAATTCGAAGCTGCTACGGGTATGAGAATGATGCATAATTATTTTCGTATCGGAGGAGTGACGGTTGATCTACCTTATAGATGGATAGATAAATGTTTGGATTTCTGTGATTATTTTTTAACAGGAGTTACTAAATATCATAAACTTATTACAAGAATTCCTATTTTTTTTAGAACGAGTTGAGGGCGTAGGCATTATTAGTAGAGACAAAGTAATAAATTGGGGTTTATCAGGACCAATGCTGCGAGCGTCCTAAATACAATGGGATCTTCGTAAAATTGATCAATATGAATGTTACGACGAATTAGATTGGGAAGTATAACAGCAAAAAGAAGGGGATTCATTAGCTCGTTATTTAGTCCGAATTGGCGAAATGGCAGAATCCATCAAAATTATGCAAGAGGCGCTGGAAGGAATTCTGGGAGGGCCCTACGAGAATTTAGAAATACAATACTTTGATAGAAAAGGGTATCCAGAATGGCCTGATTTTGAATATCGATTCATTAGTAAAAAACCCTCCCCACTTTTGAATTGCCAAAACAAGAACTTTATGTGAGAGTCGAAGCTCAGTTTTGGATAGAAATATTGTCAGAAGATGTTTTTTAATTTTTTGAATTTTTTTGGAATTTTCTAGTACTGGTCGAGTAGGAACGGAATTCGGGACTAAATTTTTTTTTTCTTTTTCTTGGCCAATCTCAACCCGGTTTGGATAGAAATATTGATGGAATGATTTTTTTAGTTTTTTGAATTTTGTTAGTTTTTTTTTTTTTGGAATATTCTTGCCCGGGTCGGGTAGGAACGGAATTTAGAACGAAAATTTTTATTTCACTTTGTCGGCCTATCTCTGCCCGGTTTGGATATAAATATTTCCGGAATGATGTTTTTTAGTTTTTTGAAAATTTTTCTATTTGTTTTTTGAATTTTCTAGACCGAATCGGGTAGGAACGAAATTCGGGATGAAAAACCTTTTCTCTCGTTCTCGGCCCATCTCAACCCGGTTTGGATAGAAATAAAGCCAGAATGATGTTTTTTAATTTTTTGAATTTTTTGGGTAATTTTCTAGCCCGGGTCGGGTAGGAACGAAATTCGGTACGAAAATTTTTTTTTCTCTTTCTCAACCTATCTCAGCCCGGTTTGGATAGAAATATTGCTGGAATGATATTTTTTAAATTTTTAATTTTTTTCTATTTGTTTTCGAATTTTCTAGCCCAGATCAGGTAGGAATGAAATTCGGGGCTAAAATTTTTGTCTCTCCTTCTGGGGCATATCTCAATCCGGTTTGGATAGAAATAATGCCAGAATCAAGTCTTTTAAATTTTTGAATTTTTTTGCTATTTTTTTTGGAATTTTCTAGCGCGGGATGGGTAGGAACAGAATTCGGAAATAATTTTTTTTTTCTCTTTCTCGGCCTATCTCAACCCAGTTTCGATAAAACATTGCTGGAATGTTGTTTTCTTAATTTTTTTTGAATTTTTTGCTATTTTTTTTGTAATTTTTTGCCTCGGTCGGATAGAAATATTTCCGGAATGATGATTTTTAATTTTTTTTTCTGTTTGTTTTAGAATTTTCTAGCCTGGTTCGGGTAGGAACAAAATTCGGGACGAAATTTTTTTTCCCTCGTTCTCGGCCCATCTCAAACCGGTTTGGATAGAAATAATGTCAGAATGTTGTTTTTTCATTTTTTTTGGTAATTTTCTAGCCCGTGTCGGGATGGAACGAACTTCGGGACGAAACTTTTTTTCCCTCTTTCTCGGCCTTTTTCAACCCAGTTTGGATAGAAATACTGTCGGAATGAAGATTTTTAATTTTTGAAATTTTTTGTTATTTTTTTGGAATTTTCTAGTCAAGGTCGGGTAGGAACGGAATTTGGAACAAATTTTTTTTTTCCCTATCTCGGCCAATCTCAACCCGGTTTGGATGGAAATAAAGCAAGACTAATGTTTTTTAATTTTTTGAATTTTTTTTGCTATTTGTTTTGGAATTTTCTTACCCGGGTCGAGTAGGAACGAAATTAGAGACTAAAATTTATTTCTTTCTTTCACGGCATATCTAAATCCGGTTTGGATAGAAATAGTGCCGAAATGAAATTTTTAATTTTTTGAATTTTATTTCTATTTTTTTGCTATATGTAAAATTTTTGCTATATCTAAATCCGGCATATCTAAAATTTTTTTGCTATATGTTTTTGAATTTTAATTTTTTTTTCTGTTTGTTTTAGAATTTTCTAGCCTGGTTCGGGTAGGAACGGAATTCGGAACGAAAATTTTTTTCACTCTTTCTCGGCCCTTCTTAACCCGGTTTGGAAAGAAATATTGTCAGAATTATGTTTTTTAATTTTTTCAATTTTTTTGCTATTTTTTTTGGAATTTTCTAGCGCAGGACGGGTAGAAACAGAATTCAGAACGCAGATTTTTTTTTCTCTTCCTCGGCCTATCTCAACTTGGTTTGGATAGAAATATTGCTGGAATGTTTTTTCATTTTTTGCTATTTTTTTTGGAATTTTTTGCCTGGGTCAGGTAGGCTTGGAATTCGGTATGAAATTTTTTTTTTCCTCTTTCTTGGCCTATCTCGGCCCGGTTTGGATAGAAATATTTCCGGAATGATGTTTTTTAATTTTTTGAAATTTTTTTGCCATTTTTTAGGTAATTTTCTAGCCTGGGTCGGGAACAAATGGAATTCGGGACGAAAATTTTTTTCTCTCTTTCTCGGCCTATCTCAACCCGGTTTGGATAGAAATAATGCCGGAATGATATATTTGAATTTTTTTGTTATTTGTTTTGAAATTTTCAAGTGCGGGTCGGGTAGGAACGGAATTCGGTACGAAATTTGTTTTTTCTCTTTCTCGGCTTACCTAATCCCAGTTTGGATAGAAATAATACCGTAATGATGTTTTTTAATTTTTTGAATTTTTTGGCTATTTTTTTTGGAATTTTCAAGTGCGGGTCGGGTAGGAACGGAATTCGGAAAGAAATTTTTTTTTACTCTTTCTGTGCCTATCTCATCCCAGTTTGGATAGAAATATTGTTGGAATGATGTTTTTTAATTTTTTGAATTTTTTGCTATTTGTTTTCGAATTTTCTTGCCCGAGTCGGGTATGAATGAAATTCAGGACAAAATTTTTTTTCACTCCTTCTCGTCATATCTCAATCCGGTTTGGATAGAAATATTGCCGGAATGTTGTTTTTTAAATTTTTTTGCTATTTTTTTTTGGAATTTTCTAGCGCGGGGGACGGGTAAGAACAAAATTCGGAACGAAAATTTTTTTTTCTCTTCCTCGGCTTATCTCAACCCGGGTTGGATAAACCTTTGCTGGAATATTATTTTCTAATTTTTTTTTAGAATTTTTTGCAATTTTTTTTGGAATTTTCTAGCACGGGTCGGGTTGGAACGAAATTCGGAACAAATTTTTTTTTTTCTTCCTCGGCATATCTGTACCCGGTTTGGATAGAAATATTTCCGGAATGACGTTTTTTAATTTTTTTAATTTTTTTACTTTTTGTTTTGGAATTTTCTAGCCTGGGTCGGGTGGGAACGAAATTCGGAACTGAATCTTTTTTCTTTCTTTCTTAGCATATCTCAATCCAGTTTGGATAGAAATAATGCTGGAATGAAGTTTTTGAATTTTTTTGTTTTTTTTTGGTAATTTTCTAGCCCAGGTGGGGTAGGAACGGAATTCTGGACGAAATTTTTTTTCTCTATTTCTCGGCCAATCTCAACCCGGTTTGGACGGAACTACTGCCAGAATGAAGTTTTTTAAATTTTTGATTTTTTTTGCTATTTTTTTTTTTAATTTTCTAGCGCGGGATGGGTAGAAACAGCATTCGGAAGGAAATTTTTTTTTTCTCTTCCTCGGCCTATCTTAACCCGGTTTGGATAAAACATTGCTGGAATGTTGTCTTTTAATTTTTTTGAAATTTTTGCAATTTTTTTTGGAATTTTCTAGCTATTTGTTTTGGAATTTTCTAGCCTGGGTCGGGTAGAAAAGAAATTCGGAACTGACTCTTTTTTCTTTCTTTCTTAGCATATCTCAATCCAGTTTGGATAGAAATAATGCTCGAATGAAGTTTTTGAATTTTTTTGTTTTTTTTTTTTGGTAATTTTCTAGCCCAGGTGGGGTAGGAACGGAATTCTGGACGAAATTTTTTTTCTCTATTTCTCGGCCAATCTCAACCCGGTTTGGACGGAAATACTGCCAGAATGAAGTTTTTAAAATTTTTGATTTTTTTTGCTATTTTTTTTTAATTTTCTATCGCGGGATGGGTAGAAACAGAATTTGGAAGGAAATTTTTTTTTTTTTTTCTCTTCCTCGGCCTATCTTAACCCGGTTTGGATAAAACATTGCTGGAATGTTGTCTTTTAATTTTTTTGAATTTTTTGCCCGGGTCGGGTAGCCACAGAATTTGGAACGAAATTTTTTTTATAGAAATAATGCCAGGATGAAGTTTTTAATTTTTTCAATTTTTCTGCTGTTTTTTTGGTAATTTTCTAGCCCGGGTCGGATAGGAACGAAATTCGGAACGAAAACTTTTTTCCTTCTTTCTCGACCTATCTCAGCCCGATTTGGATAGAAATATTGCCAGAATGATGTTTTTTAATTTTTTGAATTTTTTTGCTTTTTGTTTTCGAATTTTCTAGCCCGGATCGGGTAGGAATAAAATTCAGGACTAAAATTTTTCTCTCTCCTTCTCGGCATATCTCAATCCGGTTTGGATAGAAATAATGCCGGAATGATATTTTTTAATTTTTTTAATTTTTTTGCTATTTTTTTTGAAATTCTCTAGCGCGGGACAAGTAAGAACAGAATTCGGAATGAAATTTTTTTTTCTCTTCCTCGGCCTATCTCAACCCGGGTTTGATTTTCTGGAATGTTATTTTCTAATTTTTTTGAATTTTTTGCAATTTTATTTGGAATTTTCTAACCCGGGCCGGGTAGGATCGAAATTCGGAACGAAATTTTTTTTTTTTCTTCCTCGGCATATCTCTGCCTGGTTTGGATAGAAATATTGCCGGAATGATGTTTTTTAATTTTTTGAATTTTTTTGCTATTTGTTTTGGAATTTTCTAGCCTGGGTCGGGTAGGAACGAAATTCGGAACTAAAATTTTTTTCTTTCTTTCTTAGCGTATCTCACTCCGGTTTGGATAGAAATAATGTTGGAATGAAGTTTTTGAATTTTTTGGGTAATTTTCTAGCCCGGGTCGGGTAGGAACGGAATTCTGGACGAAATTTTTTTCTGTATTTCTCGGCTAATCTCAACCCGGTTTGGATAGAAATATTGCCAGAATGAAGTTTTTTAAATTTTTGATTTTTTTTGCTTTTTTTTTTTGGAATTTTCTAGCGCGGGATGGGTAGGAATAGAATTCGGAACGAATTTTTTTTTTTCTCTTCCTCAGCCTATCTCAACCCGGGTTGGATAAAACTTTGCTGGAATGTTGTTTTCTAATTTTTTGCAATTTTTTTTGGAATTTTCTAGCCCGGGTCGGGGAATAACGAAATTCGGAATGAAAATTTTTTTTTCTCTTCCTCGGCATATCTCAGCCAGGTTTGGATAGAAATATTGCTAGAATGATGTTTTTTAATTTTTTGAATTTTTTTGCTATATGTTTTGGAATTTTCTAGCCAGGGTCGGGTAGGAACGTAATTCGGAACTAAAATTTTTTTGTTTCTTTCTTAGTATATCTCAGTCCAGTTTCGATAGATATAATGTTGGAATGGAGTTTTTGAATTTTTTTTGTTATTTTTTTCGTAATTTTCTTGCCCTGGTCAGGTAGGAACGGAATTCTGGACGAAATTTTTTTTCTCTATTTCTCGGCCAATCTCAGCCCGGTTTGAATAGAAATATTGCCAGAATGAAGTTTTTTAAATTTTTAATTTTTTTTGCTATTTCTTTTGGAATTTTCTAGGGCGGGATGGGTAGGAACAGAATTCGGAAGGAAAATTCTTTTTTCTCTTCCTTGGCCTACCTCAATCCGGTTTAGATAAAACATTGCTAGAATGTTGTTTTTTAATTTTTTTTAATTTTTTGCTCTATTTTTTGGAATTTTTTGCCCGGGTTGGGTAGGCTTGGAATTCGGAACGAAATTTTTTTTTTTCTATTTCTCGGCCTATCTTGACCCAGTTTGGAAAGAAATTTTTCCAGGATGATGTTTTTTAATTTTTTGAATTTTTTTCCTATTTTTTTTTTAATTTTCTAATCCTGGTCGGGTAGGAGCGGAATTCGGGACTAAAATTTTTTTTTCTCTTTCTTGGCCAATTTTAACCTGGTTTGGATAGAAATATTGTCAGAATGATGATTTTTTAATTTTCTGAATTTTTTTTGCTATTTTTTTTGGAATTTTCTAGCCTGGGTCGGGTAGGAATGGAATTCGGAACGAAATTTGTGTTCTCTCTTTCTCGGCCAATCCCAGCTCGGTTTGGATTGAAATATAGCAAGACTGTTGTTTTTTGATTTTTTTTCTATTTGTTTTGGAATTTTCTAGACCGGGTCGGGTTGGAACAGAATTCGGGCCTTAAATTTTTTTCTTTCTTTCTCGACATATCTCAATCCGGTTTGGATAGAAATAATGCCGGGATGATGTTTTTAATTTTTTTTGCTTTTTTTTTGGTAATTTTCTAGCCCGGGTCGGGTAGGAATGGATTTCGGGACAAAAATCTTTTTCTCTCGTTCTCAGCCCATCTCAACCCGGTTTGGATAGAAATAATGCTAGAATGATGTTTTTTAGTTTTTTAAATTTTTTTGCTATTTGTTTTCAAATTTTCTTGCCCGGGTCGGGTAGGAACGGAATTCGGAATGAAAGTTTTTTTCTCTCCTTCTCGACATATCTCAATCCAGTTTGGATAGAAATATTGTCGGAATGATGATTTTTATTTTTTTGAATTTTTAGCTTTTTTTTGTAATTTTCTAGCCCGGGTCTGGTAGGAACGGATTTCGGTACAAAAAACTTTTTCTCTTGTTCTCGGCCCATCTCAACCTGGTTTGAATAGAAATAATGCCAGAATGATGTTTTTTAATTTTTTGAATTTTTTTCCTATTTGTTTTTGAATTTTCTTGCCCAGGTTAGGTAGGAACGAAATTCGGAACGGAGCTTTTTTTCTCTCCTTCTCGGCATATCTCAATCCAGTTTGGATAGAAATAACGCCGGAATGATGTTTTTAATTTTTTGAAGTTTTTTTGCTATTTTTTTGGAATTTTCTAGCCTGGGTCGGGGAGAAACGAAAATTTTTTTTTCTCTTACTGGGTATATTTCTGCCCGGTTTGGATAGAAATATTGCCGGAATGATGTTTTTTAATTTTTTGAATTTTTTTTTGAATTTTCTACCTGGGTCGGTTAGGAACGAAATTCGGAACTAAAATTTTTTTCTCTATTTCTCGGTCAATCTCAACCCGGTTTGGATAGAAATATTGCCAGAATGAAGTTTTTGAAAATTTTTGCTATTTTTTTGGTAATTTTCTAGCCCGGGTCGGGTAGGAACTGATATGAACTTCACCAACAATTGTGATGAAACCCAATAACAATGATGTTTTGGAACCCCAAGATCATGTAGACAACCTTTCTTTCCTTAGAATTTCCAAAACAGATTTCAAATGCATTACATGTTCTTCCAATTTTTTGCTATAAATTAGGATATCATCAAAATACGCAACTACAAATCTGCCAATAAATGCACGCAAAACATGGTTCATTAAACGCATAAATGTGCTCGAAGCATTAGTTAAACCGAAAGGCATTACTAACCACTCATATAAACTATATTTAGTCTTAAAAGCAGTTTTCCATTCATCACCTTCCTTCATCCTAATCTGGTGATATCCACTCTTAAGATCAATTTTTGTAAAGACACAAGAACCATGTAATTCATCCAGCATATCATCTAATCTAGGAATGGGATGACGATATTTTACCGTTATGTTGTTGATGGCTCGGCAGTTGACACACATCCTCCATGTTCCATCCTTCTTAGCAACTAATAACACCGGAACCGCACAAGGAATCATGCTTTCTCGCACATACCCCTTTTCCAATAATTCACCTACTTGCCTCTGAAGTTCCTTGGTCTCCTCGGGATTACTCCTATAAGCAGGTCGGTTTGGAATTGATGCACCAGGTATGAAATCAATTTGATGTTCAATCCCTTGAATTGGAGGTAAACCATGAGGTACCTCTACGGGAAGGACATCTTCAAACTCCTGCAAAAGAGAAACAATATTGCTCGGTAATGCACCGGCGAGATCGTTAGTACATAAAAAGAGCTTCCTTGTACATGAGTACAATAAGGGGCTGGTGTGAAAATAATGCTCTCTTGATCTCACTTTTTTTTGCAATGTAATTGAATTTTTCCTCTCTTGCTCTTATTATGGCCGAATCCCACTCTCTTTCCTTTTCACTCTGATCACTGTTTTTCTCTCCTTTTTTTTTAAACTCTTTTTTTTTCAATTTTGGCCTTCCTTTCTTTTTTCCTTTTTTTTTTTTCATTTGATTTTTGTAACTTCAATTGGTCCTCCCTAACCTATTTTGGAGTTAATGGCACAAGAGTAATAGGTTCCCCTTGAAGAATGAAAGAATACTTATTTGTGAATCCATCATACGTAACCTTCCGATCATACTGCCATGGTCTTCCCAACAATACATGGCACGCATGCATGGGAACCACATCATATAGCACCTTATCCTCATATTTGCCAATGGATAATGCCACCAACACTTGTCTTGTCACCCTGATTTCGCCACATTCATTCAGCCACTGAAGCTGGTAAGGTTGAGGATGTTTCAAGGTAGTTAAGGCCAATTTTTCCACCCAATAAGTGCTGGCTACTTTTGTGCAACTCCCTCCATCGATAATGACACTGCAAACTTTGTTATTTACAAAGCACCGAGTATGAAACAAGTTCTCCCTTTGATTACCTTCTTCCTCCTTAACCTGCACATTGAGAACTCGCCTTGCTACCAATAAATCTCCAACCACAGCATTTTGCTCATCATCGGCATCCTCCAAAAATGGCATGTCATCATCATCTACTTCTTCCTCATTCTCTGACTCAAGCTCTCCTTAAGCATTTATCACCATCACCCTTTTGTTTACACACTAGCTAGCTATGAGTCCCCGCCCTTGACATTTAAAAACACTTAATATCACGTGTTTTAGAACTCGAATCCTCGATGTTACCTAAAGTGGTCTTTGAGTTGGCACTCTTAGATGGTTCAAATTTTGGCTTATTTTGTAGCTGCTCGTCCATTTTTGGAGCTGTCTTCCATGGACTGGTGGTAGCCATAGGTTGTCCCCTCCTAGCCAATCCCTTTCGTTTGAATTGTTCCTCCACCTTTATGGCTTGATGCACCATATCCGTCAATTCAACATAGTGCTGCATCTCAACTATATCCGCAATCTCACGATTTAAACCGTGCAAGAACCTAGCCATGGTGGCTTCCCGGTCCTCTTCTACATTAGCCCGGATCATAGCTACCTCCATCTCCTTGTAATACTCATCCACACTCTTGGAAACTTGAGTTAACCTCCGCAACTTTTGATACAATCCAATATTATAGTGATTGGGTACAAAACGCCTCCTCATAAGCATTTTCATCTCCTCCCAAGTGTCCACGGGTGGTTCTCTATTCCTCCTCCTATTAATCAATAATTGATCCCACCAAATAATGGCATAATCAGTAAATTCAATTGCAGCCAACTTAACCTTCTTTATCTCCGAATAGTTGTGACAATCAAATACCATCTCCATTTTAGTTTCCCACTCCAAATAAACTTCAGGATCATTTTTACCTTGAAAAGATGGGATCTTAAACTTTATGTTTCCTTAATCATTATCCCTCCTAGGCCTACCCATCCTTGCTTCTCTATTCCCATACCCACGCTCAAACCTGCCTCGGTTCACATATGGCCCATCAACCTCCTCCAACTCCGCCTCTTCCTCAATATTCCGCCATGGAACACGCCCACCTTGCTGCCTATTGGGGTTGTCCTGTTGCTGGCCCCTAGGAGTTCCCGCTTCTACCCTATCCAACTTCTCATGAATAGGTTCTAATTCAGCCCTCAACAAACGCCTCATCTCCCCTAGCATCGCTTGCATTTGGAGGGTCTGATCCGTTGGTGGTCGAAGTCCTTCGGTTATGTCTTCTTCTTGATTATTGGACATATTTAAAATCTGCAAAACAGAGTTAGAATCCTCACAAGCTCTCCCTTACGTGTTTCACTCAAGAATTGATAAACTCGCACTCGTGTTTTCACTCTAAATGGCTTTTTTTCCTCTTATGGTCTCACACACTCTTGCCTTTTTCCACTCTTTTGTGTCTTCTTTAGTTCTTAATCGAACTTCAAGAAACTAATTCAAAATAAACTAGCAGCAATTCAAAATGAGAAACAACCAAAACTCATCAACAAGGTCAAGACCTTGAATAAGGTGAGAAACAAGATTGAAATGAAGAAATTTTTTTAATGGAAATGATATGACAGAGAAATTTTCCTCTTCGTGTACTGAGAAATCTTCTTCTTCTATTTTTTTTTTTTTTTTTTTTTTTTTTTTTTTTTTGAGCAAGGAACAGGAAATAGAACGAAAATAAAATATAGTCAAACTTATCTTAGAACCAAAGCTCTGATACCAAAATGATATGAACTTCACCAATAATTGTGGTGAAACCCAATAACAATGATGGTTTGGAACCCCAAGATCGTGTAGACAAGATTTGTTGAGCCTTGACCCGTCACCTAACCAGATGAAAACCAAGACTACGATAGAATTGAAACGCCACACCAAGAATTCCTAAGAATCTCTCAAGAATCAAAGGTGATAAGTTTGGTTGTTTGAACGCCACAAGATTAACTTGATAAGTTCAAGAGTTCTTTTAAGAACCAGGAGGATCACAAGACTCACAAGGAGAATAATTTTCTGAATACCGATCTGTCCTCTTTAAAATTCGTACTACCAGATATATACTTGGAACAACCCTCCAAGAATAGGTAAAAATCATAATTACAACTTCAAAAACAACACAAAAATTAATATAATCAAGTTTCCACGTTTTTTTAGTTTTCTAGGACTTCTAAAGGCAGTCAAAATAGCTAAAGGACCAGAATTAAAATACCCAGCCAATACCAAGACATCTTCCCATTTAATATCCTTGGAACTTAACAAATTCACACCCTTTTATGGTCAGACCATGCTAGTTGCGAATTTGCATGCATTAGCCTCTTCAATTGCTTTGATGACATGAACTAAGCCTTGATTATTATTTGAGCTCATCTTGGTCTTTTTAGAATCAGCCCAATTCTCTTGGACTAGCCCATTTAGTGCTTCCTTGAAACGTTTGGCTCTAAGTCTTGTAATTGGGCCACTAGAAAATGACAAAGGGTCTTGTGCAAATTCAGCTCCATTTCCACTTGTATGATCAGCATGTCCAGCTCCTTGGTGTGCATCACGACCCCTCTTGAGAAGGATTTGTCCTCAAATCATCACCGACATCAAAAGGAGACAAATTGGCAACATTAAAGCTTGTACTGACACCATACTCACCGGGAAAGTCTAGCTTGTAGGCATTATCATTGATGCGCTCCACTACTTGAAATGGTCCATCACCCCGAGGTAGGAGTTTTGAACGCCGTTTCTCTGGAAAACGTTCCTTCCTTAAGTGCAACCAAACCCAATCTCCTGGTTCAAACACTACCTTCTTGCGTCCCTTGTTGGCTTGATGGACATATTGTTGAGTCCTCCTTTCAATGTTCAGCCGTGCCTTTTCATGAATCATCTTTACAAATTCTGGTTTCTTTTTGCCATCTAAGTTCACACGTTCACTCAAAAGTACAAAAGTTAAATCCAAAGGTGACAATGGGTTAAAACCATAAACAATTTCAAATGGTGAAAACTTAGATGCAGCATGTATACTTCTATTGTAAGCAAATTCAACATGTGGCAAACAATCTTCCCAAGTTTTCAAGTTCTTTTAAATGAGAGCACGCAACAAGGAAGATAAAGTTCTATTTACTACTTCAGTTTGACCATCCGTTTGTGGATGACAAGTAGTAGAAAACAACAACTTGGTTCCCAACTTTCCCCACAAAGTTTTCCAAAAGTAACTCAAAAACTTTGCATCCCTATCAGAAACAATGGTCCTAGGCATACCATGTAGCCTAACAATTTCTTTGAAGAATAAATCAGCTATATGTGATGCATCATTAGTTTTGTGACATGCAATGAAGTGTGCCATCTTGGAAAATCTGTATACCACCACAAAAAATGAATCTCTCCCCCTCTTTTATTCCTACCCGACTCGCCCTAGAAAATTAAAAAAAAAATAGCAAAAAATTAAAAAACATCATTCCAGCATTATTCATATCCAAACAAGAATGAGATATTCCGAGAAGGAGAGAAAATAATTATCGAAACAAGAATGAGATATTCCAAACAAGAATCTCTCCCGAATTTCGTTCCTACCCGATCTGGGCTAGAAAATTTCAAAACAAATAGCAAAAAATTTCAAAAAATTAAAAAATAACATTCTGGAAATATTTCTATCCAAACTGGGCTGGGATAGGTCGAGAAAGAGAGAAAAAAATTTTCGTTCCGAATTTCGTTCCTAATTTTCGTTCCGAATTTTGTAGTCCTCGTCGGGTAGGAACGACATTCGGGACGAAATTTTCTTTTTCTCTTTCTTGTCCAATCTCTATCTAGTTTGGACAGAAATATTGCCAGAATGATGTTTTTTAATTTTTTGAATTTTTTTGCTATTTTTTTTTGTAATTTTCTAACCGGGGTCGGGTAGGAACGGAATTCAGAACTCTAATTTTTTTCTTTCTTTTTTAGCATACCTCAATCCGGTTTGGATAGAAATAATGCTAGAAAGAAGTTTTTAATTTTTTGAATTTTTTTTCTTTTTTTTGTGGTAATTTTCTAGCCCGGGTCTGGTAGGAACGGAATTCAGGATGAAAAACTTTTTCTCCTGTTCTTGGCCCATCTCAACCCGATTTGGATAGAAATAATGCCAGAATGAATGGAAATCGGGATGAAAAACATTTTCTCCCGTTCTCGGCCCATCTCAACCCGGTTTGGATAGAAATAATGTCAGAATGATGTTTTTTAATTTTTTGCTATATTTTTGGTAATTTTCTAGCTCGAGTCGGGAAGAAACGGAATTTGGGACGAAAAACTTTTTCTCCTGTTCTCGGCCTATCTCAACCCGGTTCGGATAGAAATAATGCCGGAATGATGTTTTTTAATTTCTTGAATTTTTTTTCTATTTTTTTTGGAATTTTCAAGTATGGGTTGGGTAGGAATGGAATTCGGAACGAAATTTTTTTTTTTCTCTTTCTCAGCTTGTCTCAACCCGGTTTGGATAGAAATATTTCCGGAATGATGTTTTTTAATTTTTTGAATTTTTTTGCTTTTTTTTTTTTTGGAATTTTCTAGTCCTGACCGGGTAGGAACGGAATTCGGGACGAAAATTTGTCTCTCTCTTTCTCCGCTTATGTCAACTCGGTTTGGATAGAAATATTGCCAGAATTATGTTTTTTAATTTTTTGAATTTTTTTGCTGTTTGTTTTCGAATTCTCTAGCCCCGGTCGGATAGGAACGGAATTCGGAACTAAAATTTTTTTCTTTCTTTTTAGGCACATCTCAATCCAGTTTGGATAGAAATAATGCCGGAATGAATTTATTCAAATTTTTGAATTTTTTTGGTAATTTTCTAGCCTGGGTTGGGTAGGAACGGAATTCAGGACGAAGTTTTTTTACTCTTTCTCTTGGCCCATCTCAACCTGGTTTGGATAGAAATAATGACAAAATGATGTTTTTTATTTTTTTGTTATTTTTTTGGTAATTTTCTAGCCTGGGTTGGGTAAGACTGAAATCGGTACGAATTTTTTTTTTCTCTTTCTTAGTCCATCTTAACCCTGTTTGAATAGAAATAATGCCAGAATGATGTTTTTTAAGTTTTTGAATTTTTTTACTATTTTTTTGGTAATTTCCTAGCACGGCTCGGGTAGGACCGGAATTTGGGACGAAAACTTGTTTCTCTCGTTCTCGGCCCATCTCAACCCGGTTGGATAGAAATAATGCCAGAATGATGTTTTTTAATTTTTTAATTTTTTTGCTATTTGTTTTCGAATTTTCTAGTCCAAATCGGGTAGGAACGAAATTCGGGACTAAAATTTTTTTCTTTCCTTTTCAGCATATCTCAGTCCGGTTTAGATTGAAATATTGCCAGAATGATGTTTTTTAATTTTTTGAATTTTTTTGCTTTTTTTTTTTTTGGAATTTTCAAGTGCGTTTTGGGTAAGAACGAAATTCGGAACGAAATTTTTTTATCTCTTTCTCGGCTTAACTCAACCCGGTTTGAATAGAAATATTGCCGGAATAATGTTTTTGAATTTTTTGAATTTTTTTGCTATTTTTTTGAATTTTCTAGTCCAGGTCGGGTAGGAACAGAATTTGGGACGAAATTTTTTTTTTTTCTTTCTCAGCTTATCTCAACCCAGTTTGGATAGAAACATTGCTGGAATGATGTTTTTTAATTTTTCGACTTTTTTTGCCATTTTTTTTGGCATTTTCTAGTCAGGGTCGGGTAGGAACGAAATTCGGAACAAATTTTTTTTTTTTTCTCTTTCTCGACCTATCTCAGCCCAGTTTGGATACAAATATCGCCGGAATGATGTTTTTGAATTTTTTGAATTTTTTTGCCATTTTTTTTTTTGGAATTTTCAAGTGCGGGTTGGCTAAGAACGAAATTCGAAACGAAATTTTTTTATCTCCTTCTCGGCCTATCTCAACCCGGTTTGAATAGAAATATTGCCGGAATAATGTTTTTTAATTTTTTGAATTTCTTTGCTATTTTGTTGAATTTTCTAGTCCAGGTCGAGTAGGAACGGAATTCGGGACGAATTTTTTTTTTCTTTCTCAGCTTATCTCAACCCAGTTTGGATAGAAACATTGCTGGAATGATGGTTTTTAATTTTTCGAATTTTTTTGCTATTTTTTTGGGAATTTTCTAGCCAGGGTCGGGTAGGAACGAAATTCGGAACAATTTTTTTTTTCTCTCTTTCTCGACCTATCTCAGCCCGGTTTGGGTAGAAATATTGCTAGAATGATGTTTTTTAATTGTTTGAGTTTTTTTGCTATTTTTTTTGGAATTTTCAAGTGGGGGTCGGATAGGAACGGAATTCAGAACTAAATTTTTTTTCTCTCCTTCTCAACATATCTCAATTCAGTTTGCACAGAAATAATGCCGGAATGATGTTTTTTAACTTATTGAATTTTTTTTTATTTTTTTTGGAATTTTGTAGTTACGGTCGGGTAGGAACGAAATTGGGAACGAAATTTTTTTTCTCTATTTCTCAACCTATCCTAGGCCGGTTTGGATAGAAATATTGCCAGAATGATGTTTTTTAATTTTTTTTTAATTTTTTTGCTGTTTGTTTTCGAATTATCTAGCCCAGGTCTGATAGGAACGGAATTCGGAACTAAAATTTTTTTCTTTCTTTCTTTGCATATATCTCAATCCAGTTTGGATAGAAATAATGCCGGAATGAAGTTTTTTAAAATTTTGAATTTTTTTGCTATTTTTTTGGTAATTTTCCCCGGGTCGCATAGGAACGGAATTCAAGACGAAAATATTTATTCTCTTTTTCTTGGCCCTTCTCAACCCGGTTTGGATAGAAATAGTGCCAGAATGATGATTTTTAACTTTTTCGAATTTTTTGGCTATATTTTCGGTAATTTACTAGCTCAGGTCGGGTAGGAACGGAATTCGAGACGAAAATTATTTTCTCACTTTCTCCTCCAATCTCAGCCCAGTTTGGATAGAAATATAGCAGGAATAATGTTTTTTAATTTTTTGAATTTTTTTACAAATTTTTGGTAATTTTGTAGCCCTGGTTGGGTAGGAACAGAATTTGGGACGAAAATTTTTTTCTCCTTTTCTCGGCCCACCTCAACCCGGTTTGGGTAGAAATAATGCCAGAATGATATTTTTTAATCTTTTGAATTTTATTTGTTATTTTTTTGGTAATTTTATAGCCTGGGTCGGGTAGGACCGGAATTCGAGACGAATTTTTTTTTTCTTTCTCAGTTCATCCTAACCCAATTTGGATAGAAGTATTGCCAGAATAATGTTTTTTAATTTTTTGAATTTTTTTGCTATTTTTTTTTTGTAATTTTCTAACCCGGGTCAGGTAGGAATGGAATTCGGAACTAAAATTTCTTTCTTTCTTTCTTGGCATATCTCAACCAAGTTTGGATAGAAATAATACTGGAAAGAAGTTTTAAATTTTTTGAATTTTTTTTCTATTTTTTTGGTAATTTTCTAGCCCGGGTCGGGTAGGAACGGAATTCGGGACGACAAACTTTTTCTCCCGTTCTCAGCCTATCTCAATTCGGTTTGGATAGAAATAATGCCGGAATGATGTTTTTTAATTTCTTGAATTTTTTTGGTAATTTTCTAACCCGGGTTGGGTAGGAACGGAATTCAGGACGAAAATTTATTTCTCTTTTTCTCGGCCCATCTCCACCGAGTTTGGATAGAAATAATGCCAGAATGACAGAATGATGTTTTTTAATTTTTTGGAATTTTTTTGTAATTTTCTAGCCCGGGTCTTGTAGGAATGGAATTAGGGACGAAAATTTATTTCTCTCGTTCTTGGCCCATCTTCACCCAGTTTGGATAGAGATCATACCAGAATTATTTGTTAATTTTTTTGCTATTTTTTTTGTAATTTTCTAGCCCGTGTTGGGTAGGAACGAAATTCGGGACGAAAAGTTATTTCTCTCCTTCTCGGCTTATTTCGGTTGGGATAGAAATAAAGCCGGAATGATGTTTTTTAATTTTTTTTAAATTTTTTTGCTATTTGTTTTTGGAATTTTCTAGCCCGGGTCGGGAAGGAAAAAAAATCAGAATTAATTTTTTTTTTCTTTCTCGGTCCATCTTAACCCTGTTCGGATAGAAATAATGCCAAAATGATTTTTTTAATTTTTTTACTATTTTTTTTTGTAATTTTCTAGTCCTAGTCGGGTAGGAAAGGAATTCGAGACCATTTTTTTTTTTTTTTTTCTCTTTCTCAGCTTATCTCAACCCGGTTTGGATAGAAATTTTGCCGGAATTATGTTTTTTAGTTTTTTGAATTTTTTTGCTGCTTTTTTTCGAATTTTCTAGCTTGGGTCGGATAGGAATGGAATTCTGAACTAAATTTTTTTTCTTTCTTTCTAGGCATATCTCAACCCGGTTTGGATAGAAATAACGCCAGTATGATGTTTTTTTGTAATTTTCTAGCTGGGTTTGGTAGGAACGGAATTCGGGATGGAAAATTTATTTCTCTCGTTCTCGGCCCATCTCAACCCAGTTGGATAGAAATAATGTTAGTTTGATGTTTTTTAATTTTTTGACTTTTTTTGCAATTTTTTTGGAAATTTTCTAGGCCGTGTCGGGACAAAATTTTTGCTCACACTTTCTTGACCTATCTCAACCAGGTTTAGATAGAAAAATTGTCGGAATGATGTTTTTTAATTTTTCGAATTTTTTTGCTTTTTTTTTTTTAATTTTCTAGGCCGGGTCAGGTTGAAGCGGAATTCGGAATGAATTTTTTTTTTTTTCTCTTTCACGGCCTAACTCAACCCAGTTTGGATAGAAAGATTGTCGGAAAGATGTTTTCAATTTTTTGAATTTTTTTGCTATTTTTTTGGAATTTTCTAGTCCTGGACGGGTAGAAACGGAATTCGGAGCTAAAATTTTTTTTTCTCTTTCTCAGCCGATCTCAACCCGGTTTGGATAGAAATATTGCCGGAATGATGATTTTTATTTTTTTGAATTTTTAGCTATTTTTTTTGTAATTTTCTAGCCCGGGTCAGGTAGGAACGTAGTTTGGGACGAAAAACTTTTTCTCTCTTTCTCTGCCCATCTCAACCCGATTTTCATAGAAATAATGCCAGAATGATGTTTTTTCTTTTCTTGAATTTTTAGCTCTTTTTTTGGAAATTTTCTAGCCCGGGTTGGGTACGAACGGACTTCGGAACAAAATTTTTGTTCACACATTCTTGGCCTATCTCAACCAGGTTTACATAGAAAAATTACCGGAATGATGTTTTTTAATTTTTTGAATTTTTTTGCTGTTTTGTTTAGAATTTTCTAGTGCGGGTCAGGTAGGAACGGAACTCTGAACGAAATTTTTTTTCACTCTTTCTCGGCGTATCTCAACCCGGTTTAGATAGAAAAATTGTCAGAATGATGTTTTTTAATTTTTTGAATTTTTTGCTATTTTTTTTGGAATTCTCTAGTCCAGGTCGGGTAGGAACGGAATTCAGAAAGTAAATTTTTTTTCTCTTCCTTGGCATATCTCAACCCGGTTTGGGTAAAACATTGTAGGAATGTTGATTTTTACTTTTGACCAGAATTTGTAAAGATGATTCATGAAAAGGCACAGCTGAACATTGAAAGGAGGACTCAACAATATGTCCATCAAGCCAACAAGGGACGCAAGAAGGTTGTGTTTGAACCAGGAGATTGGGTTTGGTTGCACTTAATGGAAGGAACGTTTTCCAGAGAAACGGTGTTCAAAACTCCTACCACGGGGTGATGGACCATTTCAAGTAGTGGAGCGCATCAATGATAATGCCTACAAGCTAGACTTACCCGGTGAGTATGGTGTCAGTACAAGCTTTAATGTTGCCAATTTGTCTCCTTTTGATGTAGGTGATGATTTAAGGACAAATCCTACTCAAGCGGGGTCGTGATGCACACCATGGAGCTGGACATGCTGATCATACAAGTGGAAATGGAGCTGAATTTGTACAAGACCCTTTGTCATATTCTAGTGGCCCAATTACAAGACTTAGAGCCAAACGTTTCAAGGAAGAACTAAATGGGCTAGTCCTGGTCTGGTAGGAACGAAATTCGGAACGAAAATTTTTTTCTCTATTTCTCGGCCTATCTCAACCCAGGTTGGATAGAAATAATGGCGGAATGATGTTTTTTAATTTTTTTCACTCTTTCTCGGTCTATCTCAACACGGTATGGATAGAAATATTGTCGGAATGATGTTTTTTAATTTTTTGAATTTTTTTGCTATTTTTATTCGAATTTTCTTAGGCGGGTCGGGTAGGAACGGAATTCGGAAAAAAAATTTATTTTCACTCTTTCTCACCCTATCACAATCCGGTTTAGGTAGAAATATTCCCGGAATGATGTTTTATAATTTTTTGAATTTTTTAGCTATTTTTTTTTGGAATTTTCTACCCCGGGATGGGTAGGAACAGAATTCGGAACGAAAATTTTCTTTTCTTTTCCTTGGCCTATCTCAACCCGGTTTGGATAAAACGAAATTCGGGACTAAATTTTTTTTTTTCTCTTTCTCATTATATCTCAATCCGGTTTTGATAGAAATAATGACGGAATGATATTTTTTAATTTTTTTAATTTTTTTGTTAATTTTTTTTGAATATTCTAGCCCGGTTCGAGTAGGAACGAAATTCAGGACAAATTTTTTTTTTTCCTCTTTCTCAGCCTATCTCAACCCGGTTTGGATAGAAATGATGCCGGAATGTTGTTTTTTAATTTTTTGAATTTTTTCGCTATTTTTTTTTGGAATTTTCAAGTGCGGGTCAGGTAGGAACAGAATTCGGAACGAAAATTTTTTTTTCTCTTTCTCGGCGTACCTCATCCCGGTTTGGATAGAAATATTGCCGCAAATGAAGTTTATTGATTGTTGAATTTTTTTGCTTTTTTTTTTTTTGGAATTTTCTCGTCCTGGTCGGGTAGAAACGGAATGCGGGTCGAATTTTTTTTCTTTTTCTCTTTCTGGGCCTATTTCAACCCGGCTTGGATAGAAATAATGCCGGAATGATATTTTTTAATTTTTTGAATTTTTTTGCTATTTTTTTTGGAATTTTCTGGACCGCGTCGGGGAGGAACGAAATTTGGAACGAATTTTTTTTTTTTTTTTTTCTATTCACCGGCCTATCCCAGCCGGGTTTAGAGAGAAATATTGTGGGAATGATGTGTTTTAATTTTTTTTAATTTTTTTGCTATTTTCTAGCCCGGGTCGGGGAGGATTGGAGTTCGAGACGAATTTTTTTTTTTCTCTTACTCGGCCTATCTCAACCCGGTTTGAATAGAAATAATGCCGAAATGATGTTTTTTAATTTTTTGAATTTTTTTGTGATTTTCTTTGGAATTTTCAAGTGTGGGTCGAGTAGGAACGGAATTCGGAACGAAATTTTTTTTTTCCTTTCTCGTCCTATCTCAGCCTGGTTTGGATAGAAATATTGCCGGAATGATGTTTTTTAATTTTTTGAATATTTTTTGCTATTTGTTTTGAAATTTCCAAGTGTGGATCGGGTAGGAACGAAGTTCAGTACGAAATTTGTTTTCTCTCTTTCTCGGCCTACCTCATCCCTGTTTTGATAGAAATATTGCTGGAACGATGCTTTTTAATTTTTTCAATTTTTTTCTATTTTTTTTGGAATTTTCTAGTCCTGGACGGGTAGGAACGGAATTCAAGACTAAAATTTTTTTCTTTCTTTCTTGGCATATCCCAATCCGGTTTGGATAGAAATAATGCTAGATTGAAGTTTTTTAATTTTTTGAATTCTTTTGCTATTTTTTTGGTAATTTTCTAGCCCGTGTCGGGTAGGAACGGAATTTGGGACGAAAAACTTTTTTTCTCGTTCTCGGCCCTAGGGCTGTACATGGTGCGGTGCGGCCGGTTTTTGTGGCCGTTTCTGCACCGCACTGGAATCTCCGGTTTCCTAAAATCCCAAGCCGCCTACGCGCCTGAGGAACGGTTCTACGGCAACATCGGTGGCGGTTCCAGTCGGTGCGGTGGTCGGTGTCCACCTGTCTATCACACACACAGTGAGGAAGAGAGATCTAAAACCCAAATCAAACCCAGAAAACTCGTGGATTCAAAGAACAAATCTAAACTTAGATCAAATCTAAATATCAAAAGATTCAAAACCCATTACAAAACCAAATATTAAAACCCAAACAAGCTCAAGATTCTTGAATCTAACCATCGATTGACTCACCTGCGAAGTAATCGACCACCAGGAAATGAAGGCAGAGACAACAACTTGAAGATCTGACCTGGGTGGCAACAAAAACAGAGGTGTTTGAAGATAAAAAGCTGAAATGCGTGGTGGGTTTTGTGTTGTGACAAAGAGGAGAGAGAAGAGGATGAAACTCCAAAAAACGCGGCATCGAGCACTAGTTGCGGTGGCAGCAAGTGGCGGACTTTGAGGGGAGAGAGAGAGGAGAGATGAAGACTTCTGTGGCTAGGACTGGAAGAGGCAGGCGGATGAGACGATGAGTGAGAGATATGGAGAGGGTGAGTAAGTAAACTTAGGGTTTTCTTTTCTTTTATTATTATTTTTTTTAATCTGATGATAAAACTACGTCGTTTTGCAGCTGATATTAAAATTTAACAACAGGTCCTAAAACGACGTAGTTTTAGTGCCAGATTTTATATATATATATATAAAATAATAAAAAGAAAAAAGAAAACCTATCCTTAAGTGAAGTCCAGTGCCGCTTTCTTCTTCTTCCTATTCCTTGCATCTGCTTTCATGGCTTCCTTGGTTTTTCTTCAATCTACTGAAACATAAAAATAAAAAACTGTAAACATTGATACATACATGTTAAATTATAGTGTCTGTGTGTATTTATATATATATATATATATATATATATATATATATACCGGTGCGGTGCGGTTTCTCGTCGGAGTGCAAAACAGCCACCGCTCGCTGCACCGGACGCCCTCGGTTTGTTCAGATCATCGCCGATCACCCCGCCGGACACCTACGATGGGCTTGTGAAGCGGTCGGATCGGTTCGGTGCCGGTCGGTTTCATCAGTGCCGGTTGGTACCTGAACAGGCCTACTCGGTCCATCTCGAACCGGTTTGGACAGAAATAAGGGCAAAATGAAGTTTTTTAATTTTCTAAATTTTTTTGCTATTTTTTTGGAATTTTCTTGCCCGAGTCGGGTAAAAACGGAATTCGGAATGAAAATTTTTATTTCTCTTTATCGGCCTATCTCCGCCCGGTTTGGATAAAAATATTGCTGGAATGATATTTTTTAATTTTTTGAATTTTTTTACTATTTGTTTCTGAATTTTCTAGCCTGGGTCAAGTTGGAACGGAATTCGGGACTAAAATTTTTTTCCTACTTTCTCGGCATATCTCAATCCAGTTTGGATAGAAATAACGGTGGAATGAGGTTTTTAATTTTTAATTTTTTTTGCTGTTTCTTTTGGAATTTCCTAGCCTGGGTCGGGTAGAAACGGAATTCGGGACGAAAAACTTTTTATCTCGTTCTCGGCCCATTTCAATCCGGTTTGGATAGAAATAAGGCCAGAATGATGTTTTTTAGTTTTTTTCAATTTTTTTGGTAATTTTCTAGCCCGGGTCGGGTAGGAACAGAATTCAGAACGAAATTTTTTTTTCTGTTCCTCTGCCTATCTCAACCCGGTTTGGATAAAACATTGCTGGAATGCAGTTTTTTAATTTTTTTTAATTTTTTAACCCGGGTCGAGTAGAAACAGAATTCGGGATTTTTTTCTCTCATTCTCTGCCCATCTCAACCCGGTTTGCATAGAAATAACGTCAGAATGATGTTTTTTAGTTTTTTTAATTTTTTTGCAACTTTTCTAGCCCGTGTCCGGAGTAACGAAATTCGGGAAGAAATTTTTTTTTTATCTCTTTCATGGACTATCTCAACCCTGGTTGGATATAAATAATGCTGAAATGAAGTTTTTTACTTTTTGTAATTTTTTGAATTTTTCTGCTATTTTTTTTGGAATTTTCTAGGGCGAGTCAGGTTGGAACGGAATTCGAAATTAAAATTTTTTTTCACTTTCTCGGCCTATCTCAATCCAGTTTGGATAGAAATATTGTCGGAATGATGTTTTTTAATTTTTTGGCTATCTTTTTGGTATTTTCTAGTCCTAGTAGGGTAGGAACGAAATTCGGGACTAAATTTTTTTTTCTCTTTCTCGGCCAATCTCAGCCCGGTTTGGATTGAAATATTGCCAGAATGAAGTTTTTTAAATTTTTGAATTTTGTTGGTAATTTTTTTTTTCTTTTTTTCTCAGCCAATGTCAACTCAGTTAGGAAAGAAATAATGCCAGAATAATGTTTTTTAATTTTTTGGATTTTTTTTGCTATTTTTTTTTTTGTAATTTTCTACCCCAAATCAGGTAAGAACGGAATTCAGGACAAAAATTTATATCTCTCGTTCTCGGCCCATCTCAACCCGGTTTGGATAAAATAGTGCCAGAATGATGTTTTTTAATTTTTTGAATTCTTCCACTTTTTTTTTTTTTGGATTTTTCTAGTCCTAGCCGAGTAGGAACAGAATTCGAAATGAAAATTTTTTTCTCTATTTCTCAGCCAATCTCAACCCGGTTTGGATAAAATATTACCGGAATAATGTTTTTTAATTTTTGGAATTTTTTTACTATTTTTTTTTGGAATTCCTAAGGCAAGTAAGTTAGGAACGGAATTTTGAATGAAATTTTTTTTTTCTCTTTCTCTGCCTATCTCAACCAAGTTTGGATAGAAATATTGTCGAAATGATGTTTTTTAATTTTTTGAATTTTTTTTGCTATTTTTTTGGAATTTTCTAGTCCTGGTTGGGATGGGACGGAATTCGGAACTAAAATTTTTTTCACCCTTTCTTGGCCAATCTCAACCCGGTTTGGATAGAAATATTGCCGGAATGATGATTTTTATTTTTTGGAATTTTTTGGCTATTTTTTTTGGAATTTTCTAGTCCTAGTCGAGTAGGAATGGAATTCGGGACGAAATTTTTTTTCTCTTTTTTTCGGCCAATCTTAAACCGGTTTGGATAGAAATATTGCCAGAATGATGTTTTTTAATTTTTTTGAATTTTTTCGCTATTTTTTTTTTGAATTTTTCAGCCAAGGTCGGGTAGGAATGGACTTCGGAACGAAAATTTTTTCACTCTTTCTCGACATATCTCTGCCCGGTTTGGATAGAAATATTCCCAGAATGATGTTTTTTAATTTTTTGAATTTTTTTGCTATTTGTTTTTGAATTTTCTAGCCTGGGTCGGTTAGGAACGAAATTCGGAACTAAAATTTTCTTCATTCTTTCTTTGCATATCTCAATCCGGTTTGGATAGAAATTTTCCGGTAATTTTCAAGCGCAGGTCGGGTAGGAATGGAATTCGGGACGAAAATTTTTTTCTCTATTTCTTGGCCGATCTCAACCCAGTTTGGATTGAAATATTGCCGGAATCAAGTTTTTTCATTTTTTGATTTTTTTTGGAAATTTTCAAGCCCGAGTCGGGTAGGAAGGGAATTCGGGACGAAATTTTTTTTCTCTATTTCTCAACCAATCTCACCCCGGTTTGGATAGAAATAATGCCAGAATGATTTTTTTAATTTTTTTAATTTCTTTTGCTATTTTTTTAGTAATTTTCTAGCCCGGGTCTGGTAGGAACGGAATACGGGATGAAAATTTATTTCTCCTGTTCTCGGCCCATCTCAACCCGGTTCGATAGAAATAATGCCAGAATGATGATTTTTAATTTTCTGAATTTTTTTGGTATTTTTTGGTAATTTTCTAGCCCGGGTCGGGAAGAAACGGAATGCAGGACGATTTTTTTTTTTTTTTTTTCTCTTTCTCGGCCTATCTCAACCTGGTTTGGATTGAAATAAAGCCGGAATGATGTTTTTTAATTTTTTGAATTTTTTGGCTATTTTTGGAATTTTCTAGGGCGTGTCAGGTAGGAACGAAATTCGGAACGAAAATTTTTTTCACTCTTTTTTGTGCCTATCTGAACCACCCGGTTGGGATTGAAATATTGTCAGAATGAATTTTTTAAATTTTTTGAATTTGTTTTCTATTTTTTTTTGGAATTTTATAGCGCGGGACTGGTAGGAACAGAATTCCGAACAAATTTTTTTTTTTCTCTTCCTTGGCCTATCTTAACCCGATTTGGATAGAAATATTGTTGGAATGTTGTTTTTTCATTTTTTTCATTTTTTGCCCGGGTCGGGTAGGCTCGGAATTCGAAAAGAAATTTTTTTTTTTCCCTTTCTCGGCCTATCTCAATCCGGTTTGAAATGAAATAAAGTCGGATTGAAGTTTTTTAATTTTTTGAATTTTTTTTGCAATTGTTTTGTTGATTTTCTAGCTCGGGTCGGGAAGAAACGAAATTCGGGACGAAATTTTTTTTTTCTTTCTCTGCCTATCTCATCCCCGTTTGGATAGAAATATTGCCGGAATGATGTTTTTTAATTTTTTGAATTTTTTTGCTAGTTTTTTGGAATTTGTTTGTCCTCGTTGGGAAGAACGGAATTTGGGACCAAAATTTTTTTCTTTCTTTATTGGCATATCTCAATCCGGTTGTATAGAAATAATGCTAGATTGAAGTTTTTTAATTTTTTGAATTTTTTTGCTTTTTTTCTTGAAATTTTCTTGGGAGGGCCGCGTAGGAACGGAATTCGGATCGAAAATTTTTTTCACTCTTTTTCGGTCTATCTCAATCCGGTTTGGATAGAAATATCGTTAGAATGATGATTTCTAATTTTTGAATTTTTTTGCTATTTTTTTTGGAATTTTCCATCACGGGACGGATAGGAACAGAATTCGGAACGAAAATTTTCTTTCTCTTCCTCAGGCTATCTCAACCCGGTTGGGATAGAAATATCGCTAGAATGTTGTTTTTTAATTTTTTGCTATTTTTTTTGGAATTTTTTGCCCAGGTCGGGGAGGAAACGAAATTTGGATAGAAAATTTGTTTTCTCTCTTTTCCGGAATGATGTTTTCTAATTTTTTGAATTTTTTGGCTATTTCTTTTTGAATTTTCTAGCCTAGGTCGGTTAGGAGTGGAATTCGGAACTAATATTTTCATTCTTTCTTTCTTGGCATATCTCAATCCGGTTTGGATAAAAATAATACCGGAATGAGGTTTTTTGAATTTTCGAGCCCAGGTCTAGTAGTAACGGAATTCAGGATGAATTTTTTTTCCTCTTTTTCTCGGCCCATCTCAACCCGGTTAGGATAGAAATAATCCCAGAATGATGTTTTTAAATTTTTTGAATTTTTTTGCTATTTTTTTGTAATTTTCTAGTCCTGGTCGGGTAGGAACGGAATTCGGGGCGAAATTTTTTTTTTCTCGTTCTCGGCCAATCTCAACCCGATTTGGATAGAAATAATGTTGAAACAATGTTTTTTTAATATTTTGAATTTTTTTGCTATTCATTTTGGAATTTTCTAGTCCTGGACACGTAGGAACGAAATTCGGTACGAAAATTTTTTTTTTCTTTCTCAGCCAATCTCAAATCGGTTTGAATTTTTTTGCTATTTTTTTTTTGAATTTTCTAGCCCGGGTCGGATGGGAACGGAATTCGGAACGAAAATTTTTTTGTCTCATTCTTGACCTATATCAGCCTGGTTTGGCTAGAAATATTGCCAGAATGATGTTTTTGAATTTTTTGAATTTTTTTGCTATTTTCGAATTTTGTAGCCCGGGTCGGGTAGGAATGAAATTCGGGACTAAAATTTTTTTCTCCCCTTTTCGGCATATCTCAATTCGGATTGGATAGAAATATTGCCAGAATGATGTTTTCTAATTTTTTGAATTTTGTTGATATTTTTTTTGGAATTTTCTAGCGCAGGACGGGTAAGAACGGAATTTGGAACGAAAATTTTTTTTTCTCTTGCTCAGTTTGTCTCAACCTGGGTTGGATAAAACTTTGCGGGAATGTTGTTTTCTAATTTGTGCAATTTTCTTTGGAATTTTCTAGCCCCGGTCGGGGAGGAATGAAATTTTTTTTTTTCTCTTCCTCGGCCAATCTCAGGTCGGTTTGGATTGAAATATAGCAGGACATATGTTTTTGAATTACTTTCCTATGTTTTTGGTAATTTTCTAGCCCAGGTCGGGTAGGAACGGAATTCGGAACGAAAACTTTTTGCTCTCTTTCTTCACCTATCTCAGCCCGATTTTGATAGAAATATTCTGGAATGATGTTTTTTAGTTTTTTGAATTTTTTTGCTATTTTTTTTGGAATTTTCTAGCCTGGGTCGATTAGGAACGAAATTCGGATCTAAATTTTTTCTCTCTATTTCTCGGCCAATCTCGGCCCGGGTTGGATAGAAATAATGCCGGAATGATGTTTTTTAATTTTTTGCTATTTTTTTAGGAATTTTCTTGCACGGGACAGGTAAGAACAGAATTTGGAATGAAATTGTTTTTTCTCTTTCTCAGCCTATCTCAACCCGGGTTGGATAAACCTTCGCTGGAATATTGTTTTCTAATTTTCTTGAATTTTTTGCAATTTTTTTTGGAATTTTCTTGCCCGATCTAGAAAATTACCAAAACTATAGAAATAAAATTCAAAAAATTAAAAAACATCATTCCGGCAGTATTTCTATCCAAACCGGGCGGAGATATGCCGTGGAAGAGAAAAAAAAAATTTAGTTCCGAATTTTATTCCTCCCTAACCCGGGCTAGAAAATTCCAAAACAAATAGCAAAAAAACTTCAAAAAATTAAAAAACATCATTCCGGCATTATTTCTATACAAACCGGATTGAGAGATAACGAGAAAGAGAGAAAAAAATTTTAGTCCCGAATTCCGTTCCTATCATACCCGGGCTAGAAAATTCCAAAACAATCAGCAAAAAAATTAAAAATTAAAAAAAATCATTCCGAACATATTTCTATCCAAACCGGGCCGATATAAGCCGAGAAAGAGAGAAAAAAGTTTTCGTTCCGAATTCCGTGCCTACCCGACCTGGGCAAAAAATTCCCAAAAAAATAGCAAACAATGAAAAAAATGAAAAAACAACATTCCAGCATTATTTCTATCCAAACCAGGTTGAGATAGTCCGAGGAAGAGAAAAAAAATTTTCGTTATAAATTCTGTTCCTACCCGTCCCGTGCAAGAAAATTCCAAAAAAAAATAGCAAAAAAATTCATAAAATTAAAAAACATCATTCCGGCATTACTTCAATTCAAACCGGATTGAGATTGGCTGAGAAATAGAAGAAAAATAAATTTCGTCCCGAATTCCGTTCCCTCCAGACCAGGGCAAAAAAATTCAGAAAATTAAAAAACGCGATTCTGTCATTATTTATATCCAAACCGCGTTGAGATGAGCCGAGAACGAGAGAAAAAGTTTTTCGTCCCGAAATCCGTTCCTACCCGATCCAGGATAGAAAATTACAAAAAAATAGCAAAAAAATTCAAAAAATTAAAAATTTTAATTACGGTATTATTTCTATCCAAACTGGTTGAGATATGCCAAGAAAGAAAGGAAAAAAATTTTAGTCCCGAATTTCGTTCCTGCCCGACCTATGCTAGAAAATTCCAAAACAGATAGCAAAAAAATTCAAAAAATAAAAAAACATCATTTCCAACAATATTTCTGTCCAAACCGGCCAGAGAAATTCAGAGGAATAGAAAAAAAAAAATTTCTTTCTACATTTCGTTCCTCCTCGACCTGGGCTAGAAAATTACAAAACAAATAGCAAAAAAATTGAAAAAAATTAAAAAAACATCATTCCGGCATTATTTCTATCCAAGCCGGGTCGAGATAGGACGAGAAAGAAAAAAAAAAAATTTTTTCCGAATTTCTTTCCCCCCCGACACGGGCTAGAAAATTCCAAAAAAAAATTGCAAAAAAATTAAAAAAATTAAAAAACATCATTCCGCCAATATTTCTATCTAAACCGGGCAGAGATAGGTCGAGAAAAAGAAAAAAAAGTTTCCGTTCAAAATTCCGAGCCAACCCGTCACGCGCTGGAAAATTCCAAAAAAAAAAAAAGCTAAAAATTCAAAAAAATTCAAAAAAACAACATTCCAGCAATGTTTTATCCAAATCGAGGTTGAGATAGGCCGAGAAAGAGGAAAAAAAAATTTCGTCCCGAACTCCGTTCCTTCCTGACCTGGGCTAGAAAATTACCAAAAAAATAGCAAAAAAATTCAAAAAATTAAGAAACATCATTTTGGCATTATTCTTTTCAAACCGGGTTGAAATGGGCCAAGAACGAGCGAAAAAGTTTTTTGTCCCGAACTCCGTTCCTACCCGAACCTGGCTAGAAAATTCCAAAAAAAATAGGAAAAAAATCCAAAAAATTGAAAAACATCATTCCGGCAATATTTCTATCCAAACTTGATTGAGATATGCCGAGAAGGAGAGAAAAAAATTTTAGTTTCGAATTCTGTTTCTACCTGTCCCGCATTTGAACATTCCGAAACAAATAGCAAAAAAACCTCAAAAAATTAAAAAACATCATTCCGGCTTTATTTCTATCAAAACTGGATTGAGATATGCCGAGAATGAGAGAAAAAAATTTTAGTCTCGAATTCCGTTCCTACCCGTCCCGGGCTAGAAAATTCAAAAACAAATAGCAAAAAAATTCAAAAACATCATTCCTGCAATATTTCTATCCAAACCGGGCTATGATAGGTCGAGAAAGAGATAAAAGAAATTCATTTCGAATTCCGTTCCTACCAGACCCGGGCTAGAAAATTACCAAAAAAATAGCTTAAAATTCAAAAAAATAAAAAACATCGTTCTAGCATTATTTCTATCCAAACCGGGTTCAGTTGGGCTGAGAACGAGGAAAAAGGTTTTTGTCCCGAATTCTGTTCCTACCCGGCCCGGGCAAGAAAATTAAAAAAAAATAAAAATCATCATTCCGGAAATATTTCTATCCAAACCGGGCTGAGATAGGCCGAGAAAGATTAAAAAAAAATTTCGTTCCGAATTCCGTGCCTACCCGTCCCCGGTAGAAAATTAAAAATAAAAAAAAAAAAGCAAAAAATTCAAAAAATTAAAAACTTCATTCCGGCATTATTTCTATCCAAACCGGATTGAGATATGCCGAGAAAGAAAGAAAAAAATTTCAGTGTGGCTATATTTCAATCCAAACAGGGATGAGATTGGCCAAGAAAGAGACAAAAACATTTTCGACCCATATTCCGGTCTTATTCGACCCAAAAAATAGCAAAAAAATTGAAAAAAGTAAAAAAAATCATTCTGGCATTATTTCTATCCAACCGGGTTGAGATGGGCCAAGAACGAGAGAAATAAATTTTCGTCCCGAATTTTGTTCCCACTAGACCCGGGCTAGAAAATTCAAAAACAAGGAGCAAAAAAATTCAAAAAACTAAAAAAGATCATTCCGGCATTATTTCTATCCAAACCAAGTTGAGATAAGCCAAGAAACAAAAAAAAAAAAAAAAAAAAAAAAAAAAAAAAAAATCGTTCCGAATTCTGTTCCAAACCCGATCCGCACTTCAAAATTCCAAAAAAAAAACAGCAAAAAAATTTAAAAAATTAAAAAACACCATTCTAGAATATTTCTACCGAAACTGGGTTGAGATAGGCCGAGAAAGAGAAAAAAAAAAATTTCATCCGGAATTCCGTTCCTTACCGACCCGGGCTAGAAAATTAACAAAAAAATAGCAAAAAATTAAAAAATATCATTCTCGCATTATTTCTATCCAAATCGGGTCGAAATGGGCCAAGAACGAGAGAAAAAGTTTTTTTCCCCGAATTTCGTACCTACCCGACTCTGGCTAGAAAATTCCAAAAACAATATCAAATCGGATTGAGATGGGCGAAGAACAAGGGAAAAAAATTTCGTCTCGAATTCAATTCCTACCCAACCCAGGCTAGAAAATTACAAAAAAAAAAAAGGGAAAAAATTAAAAAAAAAACATTATGGCAATATTTCTATCCAAACCGGATTAAGATTGACCAAGAAAGAGAAAAAAATATTCGTCCCGAATTCCGTTTCTGCCCGACCAAGACTAGAAAATTCCAAAAAAAATAGCACAAAAGTTAAAAAACATCATTCCGGTATTATTTCTATCCAAACCGGGTTGAGATAGGCCGAGAAAGAGAAAAAAAAAAAAAATTCGTCCCGAATTCCGTTCCTTCCCGACACGGGCTAGAAAATTACCAAAAAAAAAGGGTAAAAAATTCAAGAAATTAAAAAACTTCATTCTGGCATTATTTCTATCCAAATAGGGTCTAGATGGGGCGAGAACAAGAAAAAAAATTTCGCCCTGAATTCCGTTCCTAACTGACCCGGGCTAGAAAATTGCAAAAAAAATAGGAAAAAAAATTAAAAAACATCATTCGGGCATTATTTCAATCCAAACTAGGTTGAGATAGGCCGAGAAAGAGAAAAAAAAAAATTTCGTCACGAATTTCGTTCCTACCCGAGCAGGACTAGAAAATTCCAAAAAAAATAGCAAAAAAATTAAAAAACATGATTCTGGCAATATTTCTATGCAACCGGGTTGAGATGGGCCGAGAACGAGAGGAATCAGTTTTCGTCTCGAATTCTGTTCCTACCAGACCCTGGCTAGAAAATTACAAAAAAAATAGGAGAAAAATTCAAAAAATTAAAAAACTTCATTTCGATATTATTTCTATCTAAACCGGACTGAGATATGCCGAGAAGGAGAGAAAAATATTTTCGTCCCGAATTCCGTTTTTACCCGACATGGGCTTGAAAATTCCAAAAAAGAAATAGCAAAAAAATTAAAAAAATAATTCTGGTATTATTTCTATCCAAACCGGGTTAAGATGGACCAAGAAAAAAAAAAATTCGTCTCGACTTCCAATCCTACCCGACCCGGGCTAGGAAATTACAAAACAATAGCGAAAAAATTCAAAAATATCTTTCTAGCTTTATTTCTATCCAAACCGGATTAAGATAGACTGAGAAAGAAAAAACAAAAAAAATTCGTCCCAAATTCCGGTCCTACCCGACCTAGGCTAGAAAATTGCGAAACAGATAACAAAAAAAATTTAAAAAATTAAAAAACATCATTCTGGAATTATTTCTATCCAAACCGGATTGAGATAGGCTGAGAAAGAGAAAAAAAAAAAATTTCCCGAATTCCGTTCCTAACCGACAAGGACTAGAAAATTCAAAAAAAAATAGCAAAAAAATTAAAAAACATCATTTCGGCAATATTTCTATGCAAACCGAGTTGAGATAAGCCGAGAAATAAATAAAAAATTCGTTCCGAATTTCGTTCCTACCCGACCCTAACTAGAAAATTCGAAAACAGATAGCAAAAAAATTAACAAAAATTAAAAAATATCATTCCGGAAATATTTCTATCCAGACCGGGCTGAGATAGGTCGAGAAAGAGAGAAAAAATTTTCTTCCGAATGCTAATCCTACCCGATCCGGGCTAGAAAATTTCCAAAAAAAAAGCCAAAAATTCAAAAAAATTAAAAAACATCATTCCGGCAATATTTCTATGCAAACTAGGTTGAGATAAGTCGAGAAAGAGAAAAAAAAAATTTCGTCCTGAATTCCGTTCCTTCACAACCGGCCTAGAAAAATACCAAAAAAATTCAGAAAATTAAAAAACATGATTCTGGCATTATTTCTATCCAAACCGGGTTGAGATGGGCCAAGAACGAGGGAAAAAGTTTTTCGTCCTGAATTCTGATCCTGCCCGACCCAGGCTAGAAAATTTCCAAAAAAATAGCAAAAAAATTAAGAAATCATTCTGGCAATATTTCTATCGAAACTGGGTTGAGATGGACAAAGAAAGAGAGAAAAAAATTTCGTTCTGAATTTCATTCTTCCCCAACCCGGGCTAGAAAATTCTAAAATAAATAGCAAAAAAATTAAAAAGTGTTAAAAAACGTAATTCCGGCAACATTTCTATCCAAACCGGCCAATCTCAACCCGGTTTGGATAGAAATATTGCCAAAATGAAGTTATTTAATTTTTTTTAATTTTCTGAATTTTTTGGGTATTTTTTTAGCCCGGGTCGTGATGGAACGAAATTCAAGACGAAATTTTTTTTTCTCTTTCTTGGCCTATTTCAACCCGGTTAGGATTGAAATAATGCTGGAATGATGTATTTTTATTTTTCAAATTTTTTGCTATTTTTTTTGGAATTTTCTAGGGTGGGTCGTATAGGAACGGAACTCGGAATGAAATTTTTTTCACTATTTCTCGGCCTATCTCTATCTAGTTCGGATGGAAAGATTGTCGGAATGATGTTTTTTAAATTTTTGGCTATTTTTTTTGGAATTTTCTGGCGTGGGACGGGTAAGAACAGAATTCGCAAAAAAAATTCGTTCCCTCTTCGTTGGGCTATCTTAACCCGGTTTGGATAGAAATATTGTCGGAACGATGATTTTTAATTTTTTGAATTTTTTTGTTTTTTTTTTTTGGAATTTTCTAGCGCGGGACGAGTAGAAACAGAATTTGGAACGAAATTTTTTTTCACTCTTTCTCAGCCAATCTCAACACGGTTTGGATAGAAATATTGCCAGAACGAAGTTTTTTGAATTTTTTTGCTATTTTTTTGGTAATTTTCTAACCCGAGTCGGGTAGGAACGGAATTCAGGAAGAAAATTTTTTTCTCTATTTCTCGGTCCATCTTAACCCGGTTTGGATAGAAATAATGGCAGAATGATTTTTTTAATTTTTTGGTTTTTTTTTTTTGTAATTTTCTAGACCGCGTCGGATACGAACGGAATTCGGGACGAAATTTTTTTTTTCTCTTTCTCGGCCCATCTCAACTCGGTTTGGATAGAAATAACGTAAGATTGAAGGTATTCAGTTTTTTTTTTTATTTTTTGGCTATTTTTTTGGTGATTTTCTAGCCCATGACGAGCTGGAACCGAATTCGGGACGAAATTTATTTCTCTCTTACTTGCCCTATCTCAACCCGACTTGGATAGAAATAATGTCGAAATGATGTTTTTTAATTTATTGAATTTTTTAGCTATTCTTTTTGGAATTTTCTAGTCCTGGTCGGTAGGAACGGAATTCGGGACGAAAGTTTTCTCTCTATTTCTCGGCCTATCTCAACCCGGTTTGGATAGAAACAGTGTCGGAATAATTTTTTTTAATTTTTTGAATTATTTTGCTATTCTTTTTGGAATTTTCTAGTCCTGGTCCGGTAGGAACGAAATTCGGAACGAAAATTTTCTCTCTCTTTCTTGGCCTATGTCAACCCGGTTGGGATAGAAATAATGTCGGAATGATGTTTTTAATTTTTTAAAATTTTTATGCTATTTGTTTTGGAACGGAATTCGGAATGAAAAAGTTTTTTCCTCTTCCTCGGCATATCTCAACCCAGTTTGGACAGAAATATTGCCGAAATGATGTTTTTGAATTTTTTTGCTATTTGTTTTGGAATTTTCTTGCCTGGATCGGTTAGGAACGAAATTTGGAACTAAAATTGTTTTCTCTATTTCTCGGCCAATCTCAACTAGGTTTGGATAGAACTTTAGCCAGAATGAAGTTTTTTAAATTTTTGAATTTTTTTGCTATTTTTTTGGGAATTTTCTAGCCCGGGCCGGGTTGGAATGGAATTCGGGATGAAATTTTTTTTTTTCCCTTTTTATTGGCACATCTCAAACCGGTTAGGATAAAAATATTGCTGGAAAATTTTTTCTAATTTTTTGAATTTTTTTGCAATTTTTTTTGCAATTTTCAAGGGCGGGTCAGCTAGGACTGCAATTCGGAATGAAATTTTTTTTTCTCTTTCTTGGCCAATCTCAACCCAGTTTGGAAAGAAATATTGTCGGAATGATGTTTTTTAATTTTTTGAATTTTTTTCTATTTTTTTTGTAATTTTCTAAGGCGGGTCAGGTAGGAACGGATTTCATGACGAAAAACATTTTCCCTCGTTCTCAGCCCGTCTCAACCCGGTTTGGATTGAAATAATTCCAGAACGATGTTTTTTTATTTTTTTTGAATTTTTAGCTATTTTTTTGGTAATTTTCTAGTCCGGGCCGGGTATGAACGAAATTCGGAACGAAAATCTTTTTCTCTTTCTCGACCTTTCCCTGCCCGGTTTGGATAGAATTATTTCCGAAATGATGTTTAATTATTTGAATTTTTTTGCTATTTGTTTTCAAATTTTCTTGCCCGGGTCGGGTAGGAACGAAATTCGGGGCCAAAAGTTTTTTCTCTCCTCCTCGGCATATTTCAATCCGGTTTGGATAGAAATAATGCGGGAATGGTTTTTTTGAAGTTTTTTTGCTATTTTTTTTGGAATTTTCTTGCCCGGGTCTTAGTGGAACGAAATTCGGAAGGAAACTTTTTTTTTTCTTCCTCAGCATATCACCGCCCGGTTTGTATAGAAATATTGCCGGAATGATGTTTTTTAATTTTTTGAATTTTTTTGCTATTTTTTTTTTTGTTTTCTTTCCCGGGTCGAGGACGAATGAAATTTTTTTTTTCTCTTCCTCGGCATATCTCCGACCAGTTTGGATAGAAATATTGCCGGAATAGTGTTTTTTAATTTTGATAATTTTTTTGGTGTTTGTTTTGGAATTTTCTAGTACGAGTCGGGTAGGAACGGAATTCCGGAATAAAATTTTTTTCTTTGTTTCTTAGCATATCGCAATCCGGTTTGCATAGAAATAATGCCGGAATGAAGTTTTTTAATTTTTTTGGTAATTTTCTAGCCTGGTTCGAGTAGGAACGGAATTCGGAACGAAAAACTATTTCTCTCGTTCTCGGCCCATCTCAACCTGGTTTGGATAGAAATAATGCCAGAATCATGTTTTATAATTTTCTGAATTATTTTGGTAAATTTCTAACACGGGTTGGGAAGGTACGAAATGCAAGACGAAAATTGTTTTCTCTTTTTCTCGGCCTATCTCAACCTGGTTCGGATTGAAATAATGCCGGAATGATGTTTTTTAATGTTTTTAATTTTTTTGCTACTTTGTTTGGAATTTTCTTGGGCGGGTCGGGTAGGAATGATATTTGGAACGAAATTTTTTTTCACTCTTTCTCGGTCTATCTCAACCCGGTTTGGATAGAAATATTGTCAGAATGAAGTTTTTTAATTTCTTGAATTTTTTTTGGAATTTTCTAGCGCGGGACGGGTAGGAACAGAATCTGGAACAAAATTTTTTTTTCTCCTTCTCGGCCTGTCTCGGCCCAGTTTGGATTGATATATTTCCAGACTGATGTTTTTTAAATTGTAATTTTTTTTTTCTGTTTTTTTGGAATTTTCTTGCCCAGGTCGGGTAGGAATGGAATTCGGGGCTAAGCTTTTTCTTTTCTTTCTCGGTATATCTCAATCAGTTTGGATGGAAATAATGCCGGAATAATGATTTTTAATTTTTTTAATTTTTCTGCTATTTTTTTTGGAATTTTCTTGCCCGAGTGAATGGAATTCGGAACGAAATTTTTTTTTTCCTTCTTTCTCAGCATATCTCAATCCGGTTTGGATAGAAATACTGCAGGAACGAAAATTTTAATTTCCTGAATTTTTTTGCTATTTTTTTGGAATTTTCTAGTCCTAGTCGGGTAGGAACGGAATTCGGGACTAAAATTTTTTTTTCTTTCTTTCTTGGCATATCTCAACCCGGGTCAGAAGGAACGAAATTCGAGACGAAATTTTTTTTTCTCTTTCTCGGCCTATCTTAACCCGGTTTGGATTGAAATAATGCCGGAATGATGTTTTTTAATTTTTTGAATTTTTTTGTTATTTTTTTTCCAATTTTCTAGGGCAGGTCAGGTAGGAACGAAATTCAGAATGAAATTTTTTCTTTTCTGTTTCTCTGCCTATCTCAACCTGGTTTGGATAGAAATATTGTCGGAATGATGTTTTTTAATTTTTTGAATTTTTTTGCAATTTTTTTGCAATTTTCTAGTCCTGATTGGGTAGGAACGGAATTCGGGACTAAATTTTTTTTTTCTCTTTCCAGGCCAATCTCGACCCGGTTTGGATAGAATTATTGACGGAATGATTTTTTTAATTTTTTTAATTTTTTTGCTATTTTTTGGGAATTTTCTAGTCCTGATCGGGTAGGAACGGAATTAGGGACTAAAATTTTTACTCTTTCCTGGCCAATCTCAACCCGGTTTGGATAGAAATATTGACGGAATGATTTTTTTAATTTTTCGAATTTTTTAGCTATTGTTTTTTTGGAATTTTCTTTCCTAGGTTGGGTAGGAACGGAATTCGGGACTACAATTTTTTTATTTCTTTCTAGGCATATCTCGATCTGGTTTGGATTGAAATAATGCCGGATTGAAGTTTTTTAATTTTTTGAATTTTTTTGCTGATTTTCTATCCCGGGTCGGGTAGGATCGAAATTCGGGACGAAAAACTTTTTCACTCATTCTCGGCCCATCGAAATTTTTTTTTTTTTCTCTTTCTCGGCATACCTCAATCTGGTTTGGATTGAAAATAATGCCGGAACGATGTTGTTTTTATTTTTTGAATTTTATTACAATTTTTTTTGTAATTTTCTAGCGCGGGACGGGTAGGAACAGAATTCGTAACGAAATTTTTTTTTCTCTTCGTCGGCCTATCTCAACCCGATTTAGATTAAACTTTGCTGGAATGTTGTTTTCTAATTTTTTTGGAATTTTTTGCCCGGGTCGGGTAGGCACGGAATTCGGAACGAAATTTTTTTTTTTTCTTTCTCGGCCTATCTCGGCCCGATTTGAATAGAAATATTTCGGGAATGATGTTTTTTAATTTTTTTGCTGTTAGTTTTGGAATTTTCTAGCCCGGGTCGGGTAGGAACGGAATTCGGGATGAAATATTTTTTCCCTCGTTCTCGGCTCATCTCAACCCAGTTTGGATAGAAATAATGTCAGAATGATATTTTTTAAATTTTTGAATTTTTTTGCTTTTTTTTTGGTAATTTTCTAGCCCGTGTCCGGAATGAACGAAATTCGGAACGAAATTTTTTTTTACCCTTTCTCGGCCAATCTCAACCCGGTTTGGACAGAAAAAATGCCGGAATAATGTTTTTTTAATTTTTTTGCTATTTTTTTTGAATTTTCTTGGGAGGGTCAGGTAGGCACCGAATTCGGAATGAAATTTTTTTTTCTCCTTTTCGGCCTATTGAACCCAATTTGGATAGAAATACTGTCGAAATGATGTTTTTTAATTGTTTGAATTATTTTGCTATTTTTTTGGAACTTTCTTGTCCTGTACGGGTCGGAACAGAATTCAGGACTAAAATTTTTTTTCTGTCTTTCTCGGCCAATCTCAACTCGGTTTGGATAGAAATATTGACGGAAAGATTTTTTTAATTTTTTGAATTTTTTTGCTATTTTATTTTGGACTATTCTTGCCTGGTTCGGGTAGGAACGGAATTCGGGATGAAATATTTTTTCCCTCGTTCTCGGCTCATCTCAACCCAGTTTGGATAGAAATAATGTCAGAATGATATTTTTTAAATTTTTGAATTTTTTTGCTTTTTTTTTGGTAATTTTCTAGCCCGTGTCCGGAATGAACGAAATTCGGAACGAAATTTTTTTTTACCCTTTCTCGGCCAATCTCAACCCGGTTTGGACAGAAAAAATGCCGGAATAATGTTTTTGAATTTTTTTGCTATTTTTTTTTTAATTTTCTTGGGAGGGTCAGGTAGGCACCGAATTCGGAATGAAATTTTTTTTTCTCCTTTTCGGCCTATTGAACCCAATTTGGATAGAAATACTGTCGGAATGATGTTTTTTAATTGTTTGAATTTTTTTGCTATTTTTTTGGAACTTTCTTGTCCTGTACGGGTCGGAACAGAATTCAGGACTAAAATTTTTTTTCTGTCTTTCTCGGCCAATCTCAACCCGGTTTGGATAGAAATATTGACGGAATGATTTTTTTAATTTTTTGAATTTTTTAGCTATTGTTTTTTTGGAATTTTCTTTCCTAGGTTGGGTAGGAACGGAATTCGGGACTACAATTTTTTTATTTCTTTCTAGGCATATCTCGATCTGGTTTGGATTGAAATAATGCCGGATTGATGTTTTTTAATTTTTTGAATTTTTTTTCTGATTTTCTATCCCGGGTCGGGTAGGATCGAAATTCGGGACGAAAAACTTTTTCACTCATTCTCGGCCCATCTCAACCCGGTTTGAATAGGAATATTACCAGAATGATGTTTTTTCATTTTCTGAATTTTTTTGCTATTTTTTTGGTAATTTTCTAGTCCGGATTGAAAATGAACGAAATTTGGGTCGAAATTTTTTTTTTTTTTCTCTTTCTCGGCATACCTCAATCTGGTTTGGATTGAAAATAATGCCGGAACGATGTTGTTTTTATTTTTTGAATTTTATTACAATTTTTTTTGTAATTTTCTAGCGCGGGACGGGTAGGAACAGAATTCGTAACGAAAATTTTTTTTTCTCTTCGTCGGCCTATCTCAACCTGATTTAGATTAAACTTTGCTGGAATGTTGTTTTCTAATTTTTTTGGAATTTTTTGCCCGGGTCGGGTAGGCACGGAATTCGGAACGAAATTTTTTTTTTTTCTTTCTCGGCCTATCTCGGCCCGGTTTGAATAGAAATATTTCGGGAATGATGTTTTTTAATTTTTAATTTTTTTTGCTGTTAGTTTTGGAATTTTCTAGCCCGGGTCGGGTAGGAACGGAATTCGGGATGAAATATTTTTTCCCTCGTTCTCGGCTCATCTCAACCCAGTTTGGATAGAAATAATGTCAGAATGATATTTTTTAAATTTTTGAATTTTTTTGCTTTTTTTTTGGTAATTTTCTAGCCCGTGCCCGGAATGAACGAAATTCGGAACGAAATTTTTTTTTACCCTTTCTCGGCCAATCTCAACCCGGTTTGGACAGAAAAAATGCCGGAATAATGTTTTTTTAATTTTTTTGCTATTTTTTTTGAATTTTCTTGGGAGGGTCAGGTAGGCACCGAATTCGGAATGAAATTTTTTTTTCTCCTTTTCGGCCTATTGAACCCAATTTGGATAGAAATACTGTCGGAATGATGTTTTTTAATTGTTTGAATTTTTTTGCTATTTTTTTGGAACTTTCTTGTCCTGTACGGGTCGGAACAGAATTCAGGACTAAAATTTTTTTTCTGTCTTTCTCGGCCAATCTCAACTCGGTTTGGATAGAAATATTGACAGAATGATTTTTTTAATTTTCGAATTTTTTAGCTATTGTTTTGTTGGAATTTTCTTTCCTAGGTTGGGTAGGAACAGAATTCGGGACTACAATTTTTTTATTTCTTTCTAGGCATATCTCGATCTGGTTTGGATTGAAATAATGCCGGATTGAAGTTTTTTAATTTTTTGAATTTTTTTGCTGATTTTCTATCCCGGGTCGGGTAGGATCGAAATTCGGGACGAAAAACTTTTTCACTCATTCTCGGCCCATCTCAACCCGGTTTGAATAGGAATATTACCAGAATGATGTTTTTTAATTTTCTGAATTTTTTTGCTATTTTTTTGGTAATTTTCTAGTCCGGATTGAAAATGAACGAAATTTGGGTCGAAATTTTTTTTTTTTTCTCTTTCTCGGCATACCTCAATCTGGTTTGGATTGAAAATAATGCCGGAACGATGTTGTTTTTATTTTTTGAATTTTATTACAATTTTTTTTGTAATTTTCTAGCGCGGGACGGGTAGGAACAGAATTCGTAACGAAATTTTTTTTTCTCTTCGTCGGCCTATCTCAACCCGATTTAGATTAAACTTTGCTGGAATGTTGTTTTCTAATTTTTTTGGAATTTTTTGCCCGGGTCGGGTAGGCACGGAATTCGGAACGAAAATTTTTTTTTTTCTTTCTCGGCCTATCTCGGCCCGGTTTGAATAGAAATATTTCGGGAATGATGTTTTTTAATTTTTAATTTTTTTTGCTGTTAGTTTTGGAATTTTCTAGCCCGGGTCGGGTAGGAACGGAATTCGGGATGAAATATTTTTTCCCTCGTTCTCGGCTCATCTCAACCCAGTTTGGATAGAAATAATGTCAGAATGATATTTTTTAAATTTTTGAATTTTTTTGCTTTTTTTTTGGTAATTTTTAGCCCGTGTCCGGAATGAACGAAATTCGGAACGAAATTTTTTTTTACCCTTTCTCGGCCAATCTCAACCCGGTTTGGACAGAAAAAATGCCGGAATAATGTTTTTTAATTTTTTTGCTATTTTTTTTGAATTTTCTTGGGAGGGTCAGGTAGGCACCGAATTCGGAATGAAATTTTTTTTTCTCCTTTTCGGCCTATTGAACCCAATTTGGATAGAAATACTGTCGGAATGATGTTTTTTAATTGTTTGAATTTTTTTGCTATTTTTTTGGAACTTTCTTGTCCTATACGGGTCGGAACAGAATTCAGGACTAAAATTTTTTTTCTGTCTTTCTCGGCCAATCTCAACTCGGTTTGGATAGAAATATTGACGGAAAGATTTTTTTAATTTTTTGAATTTTTTTGCTATTTTATTTTGGACTATTCTTGCCTGGTTCGGGTAGGAACGGAATTCGGGATGAAATATTTTTTCCCTCGTTCTCAGCTCATCTCAACCCAGTTTGGATAGAAATAATGTCAGAATGATATTTTTTAAATTTTTGAATTTTTTTGCTTTTTTTTTGGTAATTTTCTAGCCCGTGTCCGGAATGAACGAAATTCGGAACGAAATTTTTTTTTACCCTTTCTCGGCCAATCTCATCCCGGTTTGGACAGAAAAAATGCCGGAATAATGTTTTTTAATTTTTTTGCTATTTTTTTTGAATTTTCTTGGGAGGGTCAGGTAGGCACCGAATTCGGAATGAAATTTTTTTTTCTCCTTTTCGGCCTATTGAACCCAATTTGGATAGAAATACTGTCGGAATGATGTTTTTTAATTGTTTGAATTTTTTTGCTATTTTTTTGGAACTTTCTTGTCCTGTACGGGTCGGAACAGAATTCAGGACTAAAATTTTTTTTCTGTCTTTCTCGGCCAATCTCAACCCGGTTTGGATAGAAATATTGACGGAATGATTTTTTTAATTTTTTGAATTTTTTAGCTATTGTTTTTTTGGAATTTTCTTTCCTAGGTTGGGTAGGAACGGAATTCGGGACTACAATTTTTTTATTTCTTTCTAGGCATATCTCGATCTGGTTTGGATTGAAATAATGCCGGATTGATGTTTTTTAATTTTTTGAATTTTTTTGCTGATTTTCTATCCCGGGTCGGGTAGGATCGAAATTCGGGACGAAAAACTTTTTCACTCATTCTCGGCCCATCTCAACCCGGTTTGAATAGGAATATTACCAGAATGATGTTTTTTAATTTTCTGAATTTTTTTGCTATTTTTTTGGTAATTTTCTAGTCCGGATTGAAAATGAACGAAATTTGGGTCGAATTTTTTTTTTTTTTTTCTCTTTCTCGGCATACCTCAATCTGGTTTGGATTGAAAATAATGCCGGAACGATGTTGTTTTTATTTTTTGAATTTTATTACAATTTTTTTTGTAATTTTCTAGCGCGGGACGGGTAGGAACAGAATTCGTAACGAAAATTTTTTTTTCTCTTCGTCGGCCTATCTCAACCCGATTTAGATTAAACTTTGCTGGAATGTTGTTTTCTAATTTTTTTGGAATTTTTTGCCCGGGTCGGGTAGGCACGGAATTCGGAACGAAATTTTTTTTTTTTCTTTCTCGGCCTATCTCGGCCCGGTTTGAATAGAAATATTTCGGGAATGATGTTTTTTAATTTTTAATTTTTTTTGCTGTTAGTTTTGGAATTTTCTAGCCCGGGTCGGGTAGGAACGGAATTCGGGATGAAATATTTTTTCCCTCGTTCTCGGCTCATCTCAACCCAGTTTGGATAGAAATAATGTCAGAATGATATTTTTTAAATTTTTGAATTTTTTTGCTTTTTTTTTGGTAATTTTCTAGCCCGTGTCCGGAATGAACGAAATTCGGAACGAAATTTCTTTTTACCCTTTCTCGGCCAATCTCAACCCGGTTTGGACAGAAAAAATGCCGGAATAATGTGTTTTTAATTTTTTTGCTATTTTTTTTGAATTTTCTTGGGAGGGTCAGGTAGGCACCGAATTCGGAATGAAATTTTTTTTTCTCCTTTTCGGCCTATTGAACCCAATTTGGATAGAAATACTGTCGGAATGATGTTTTTTAATTGTTTGAATTTTTTTGGAACTTTCTTGTCCTGTACGGGTCGGAACAGAATTCAGGACTAAAATTTTTTTTCTGTCTTTCTCGGCCAATCTCAACTCGGTTTGGATAGAAATATTGACAGAATGATTTTTTTAATTTTTCGAATTTTTTAGCTATTGTTTTGTTGGAATTTTCTTTCCTAGGTTGGGTAGGAACGGAATTCGGGACTACAATTTTTTTATTTCTTTCTAGGCATATCTCGATCTGGTTTGGATTGAAATAATGCCGGATTGAAGTTTTTTAATTTTTTGAATTTTTTTGCTGATTTTCTATCCCGGGTCGGGTAGGATCGAAATTCGGGACGAAAAACTTTTTCACTCATTCTCGGCCCATCTCAACCCGGTTTGAATAGGAATATTACCAGAGTGATGTTTTTTAATTTTCTGAATTTTTTTGCTATTTTTTTGGTAATTTTCTAGTCCGGATTGAAAATGAACGAAATTTGGGTCGAAATTTTTTTTTTTTTCTCTTTCTCGGCATACCTCAATCTGGTTTGGATTGAAAATAATGCCGGAACGATGTTGTTTTTATTTTTTGAATTTTATTACAATTTTTTTTGTAATTTTCTAGCGCGGGACGGGTAGGAACAGAATTCGTAACGAAATTTTTTTTTCTCTTCGTCGGCCTATCTCAACCCGATTTAGATTAAACTTTGCTGGAATGTTGTTTTCTAATTTTTTTGGAATTTTTTGCCCGGGTCGGGTAGGCACGGAATTCGGAACGAAATTTTTTTTTTTTCTTTCTCGGCCTATCTCGGCCCGGTTTGAATAGAAATATTTCGGGAATGATGTTTTTTAATTTTTAATTTTTTTTGCTGTTAGTTTTGGAATTTTCTAGCCCGGGTCGGGTAGGAACGGAATTCGGGATGAAATATTTTTTCCCTCGTTCTCGGCTCATCTCAACCCAGTTTGGATAGAAATAATGTCAGAATGATATTTTTTAAATTTTTGAATTTTTTTGCTTTTTTTTTGGTAATTTTTAGCCCGTGTCCGGAATGAACGAAATTCGGAACGAAATTTTTTTTTACCCTTTCTCGGCCAATCTCAACCCGGTTTGGACAGAAAAAATGCCGGAATAATGTTTTTTAATTTTTTTGCTATTTTTTTTGAATTTTCTTGGGAGGGTCAGGTAGGCACCGAATTCGGAATGAAATTTTTTTTTCTCCTTTTCGGCCTATTGAACCCAATTTGGATAGAAATACTGTCGGAATGATGTTTTTTAATTGTTTGAATTTTTTTGCTATTTTTTTGGAACTTTCTTGTCCTATACGGGTCGGAACAGAATTCAGGACTAAAATTTTTTTCCTGTCTTTCTCGGCCAATCTCAACTCGGTTTGGATAGAAATATTGACGGAAAGATTTTTTTAATTTTTTGAATTTTTTTGCTATTTTATTTTGGACTATTCTTGCCTGGTTCGGGTAGGAACGGAATTCGGGATGAAATATTTTTTCCCTCGTTCTCAGCTCATCTCAACCCAGTTTGGATAGAAATAATGTCAGAATGATATTTTTTAAATTTTTGAATTTTTTTGCTTTTTTTTTGGTAATTTTCTAGCCCGTGTCCGGAATGAACGAAATTCGGAACGAAATTTTTTTTTACCCTTTCTCGGCCAATCTCATCCCGGTTTGGACAGAAAAAATGCCGGAATAATGTTTTTTAATTTTTTTGCTATTTTTTTTGAATTTTCTTGGGAGGGTCAGGTAGGCACCGAATTCGGAATGAAATTTTTTTTTCTCCTTTTCGGCCTATTGAACCCAATTTGGATAGAAATACTGTCGGAATGATGTTTTTTAATTGTTTGAATTTTTTTGCTATTTTTTTGGAACTTTCTTGTCCTGTACGGGTCGGAACAGAATTCAGGACTAAAATTTTTTTTCTGTCTTTCTCGGCCAATCTCAACCCGGTTTGGATAGAAATATTGACGGAATGATTTTTTTAATTTTTTGAATTTTTTAGCTATTGTTTTTTTGGAATTTTCTTTCCTAGGTTGGGTAGGAACGGAATTCGGGACTACAATTTTTTTATTTCTTTCTAGGCATATCTCGATCTGGTTTGGATTGAAATAATGCCGGATTGATGTTTTTTAATTTTTTGAATTTTTTTGCTGATTTTCTATCCCGGGTCGGGTAGGATCGAAATTCGGGACGAAAAACTTTTTCACTCATTCTCGGCCCATCTCAACCCGGTTTGAATAGGAATATTACCAGAATGATGTTTTTTAATTTTCTGAATTTTTTTGCTATTTTTTTGGTAATTTTCTAGTCCGGATTGAAAATGAACGAAATTTGGGTCGAATTTTTTTTTTTTTTTTTCTCTTTCTCGGCATACCTCAATCTGGTTTGGATTGAAAATAATGCCGGAACGATGTTGTTTTTATTTTTTGAATTTTATTACAATTTTTTTTGTAATTTTCTAGCGCGGGACGGGTAGGAACAGAATTCGTAACGAAAATTTTTTTTTCTCTTCGTCGGCCTATCTCAACCCGATTTAGATTAAACTTTGCTGGAATGTTGTTTTCTCATTTTTTTGGAATTTTTTGCCCGGGTCGGGTAGGCACGGAATTCGGAACGAAAATTTTTTTTTTTCTTTCTCGGCCTATCTCGGCCCGGTTTGAATAGAAATATTTCGGGAATGATGTTTTTTAATTTTTAATTTTTTTTGCTGTTAGTTTTGGAATTTTCTAGCCCGGGTCGGGTAGGAACGGAATTCGGGATGAAATATTTTTTCCCTCGTTCTCGGCTCATCTCAACCCAGTTTGGATAGAAATAATGTCAGAATGATATTTTTTAAATTTTTGAATTTTTTTGCTTTTTTTTTGGTAATTTTCTAGCCCGTGTCCGGAATGAACGAAATTCGGAACGAAATTTCTTTTTACCCTTTCTCGGCCAATCTCAACCCGGTTTGGACAGAAAAAATGCCGGAATAATGTTTTTTTAATTTTTTTGCTATTTTTTTTGAATTTTCTTGGGAGGGTCAGGTAGGCACCGAATTCGGAATGAAATTTTTTTTTCTCCTTTTCGGCCTATTGAACCCAATTTGGATAGAAATACTGTCGGAATGATGTTTTTTAATTGTTTGAATTTTTTTGGAACTTTCTTGTCCTGTACGGGTCGGAACAGAATTCAGGACTAAAATTTTTTTTCTGTCTTTCTCGGCCAATCTCAACTCGGTTTGGATAGAAATATTGACAGAATGATTTTTTTAATTTTTCGAATTTTTTAGCTATTGTTTTGTTGGAATTTTCTTTCCTAGGTTGGGTAGGAACGGAATTCGGGACTACAATTTTTTTATTTCTTTCTAGGCATATCTCGATCTGGTTTGGATTGAAATAATGCCGGATTGAAGTTTTTTAATTTTTTGAATTTTTTTGCTGATTTTCTATCCCGGGTCGGGTAGGATCGAAATTCGGGACGAAAAACTTTTTCACTCATTCTCGGCCCATCTCAACCCGGTTTGAATAGGAATATTACCAGAGTGATGTTTTTTAATTTTCTGAATTTTTTTGCTATTTTTTTGGTAATTTTCTAGTCCGGATTGAAAATGAACGAAATTTGGGTCGAAATTTTTTTTTTTTTCTCTTTCTCGGCATACCTCAATCTGGTTTGGATTGAAAATAATGCCGGAACGATGTTGTTTTTATTTTTTGAATTTTATTACAATTTTTTTTGTAATTTTCTAGCGCGGGACGGGTAGGAACAGAATTCGTAACGAAATTTTTTTTTCTCTTCGTCGGCCTATCTCAACCCGATTTAGATTAAACTTTGCTGGAATGTTGTTTTCTAATTTTTTTGGAATTTTTTGCCCGGGTCGGGTAGGCACGGAATTCGGAACGAAATTTTTTTTTTTTCTTTCTCGGCCTATCTCGGCCCGGTTTGAATAGAAATATTTCGGGAATGATGTTTTTTAATTTTTAATTTTTTTTGCTGTTAGTTTTGGAATTTTCTAGCCCGGGTCGGGTAGGAACGGAATTCGGGATGAAATATTTTTTCCCTCGTTCTCGGCTCATCTCAACCCAGTTTGGATAGAAATAATGTCAGAATGATATTTTTTAAATTTTTGAATTTTTTTGCTTTTTTTTTGGTAATTTTTTGCCCGTGTCCGGAATGAACGAAATTCGGAACGAAATTTTTTTTTACCCTTTCTCGGCCAATCTCAACCCGGTTTGGACAGAAAAAATGCCGGAATAATGTTTTTTTATTTTTTTGCTATTTTTTTTGAATTTTCTTGGGAGGGTCAGGTAGGCACCGAATTCGGAATGAAATTTTTTTTTCTCCTTTTCGGCCTATTGAACCCAATTTGGATAGAAATACTGTCGGAATGATGTTTTTTAATTGTTTGAATTTTTTTGCTATTTTTTTGGAACTTTCTTGTCCTATACGGGTCGGAACAGAATTCAGGACTAAAATTTTTTTTCTGTCTTTCTCGGCCAATCTCAACTCGGTTTGGATAGAAATATTGACGGAAAGATTTTTTTAATTTTTTGAATTTTTTTGCTATTTTATTTTGGACTATTCTTGCCTGGTTCGGGTAGGAACGGAATTCGGGATGAAATATTTTTTCCCTCGTTCTCAGCTCATCTCAACCCAGTTTGGATAGAAATAATGTCAGAATGATATTTTTTAAATTTTTGAATTTTTTTGCTTTTTTTTTGGTAATTTTCTAGCCCGTGTCCGGAATGAACGAAATTCGGAACGAAATTTTTTTTTACCCTTTCTCGGCCAATCTCATCCCGGTTTGGACAGAAAAAATGCCGGAATAATGTTTTTTAATTTTTTTGCTATTTTTTTTGAATTTTCTTGGGAGGGTCAGGTAGGCACCGAATTCGGAATGAAATTTTTTTTTCTCCTTTTCGGCCTATTGAACCCAATTTGGATAGAAATACTGTCGGAATGATGTTTTTTAATTGTTTGAATTTTTTTGCTATTTTTTTGGAACTTTCTTGTCCTGTACGGGTCGGAACAGAATTCAGGACTAAAATTTTTTTTCTGTCTTTCTCGGCCAATCTCAACCCGGTTTGGATAGAAATATTGACGGAATGATTTTTTTAATTTTTTGAATTTTTTAGCTATTGTTTTTTTGGAATTTTCTTTCCTAGGTTGGGTAGGAACGGAATTCGGGACTACAATTTTTTTATTTCTTTCTAGGCATATCTCGATCTGGTTTGGATTGAAATAATGCCGGATTGATGTTTTTTAATTTTTTGAATTTTTTTGCTGATTTTCTATCCCGGGTCGGGTAGGATCGAAATTCGGGACGAAAAACTTTTTCACTCATTCTCGGCCCATCTCAACCCGGTTTGAATAGGAATATTACCAGAATGATGTTTTTTAATTTTCTGAATTTTTTTGCTATTTTTTTGGTAATTTTCTAGTCCGGATTGAAAATGAACGAAATTTGGGTCGAATTTTTTTTTTTTTTTTTCTCTTTCTCGGCATACCTCAATCTGGTTTGGATTGAAAATAATGCCGGAACGATGTTGTTTTTATTTTTTGAATTTTATTACAATTTTTTTTGTAATTTTCTAGCGCGGGACGGGTAGGAACAGAATTCGTAACGAAATTTTTTTTTTTCTCTTCGTCGGCCTATCTCAACCCGATTTAGATTAAACTTTGCTGGAATGTTGTTTTCTAATTTTTTTGGAATTTTTTGCCCGGGTCGGGTAGGCACGGAATTCGGAACGAAAATTTTTTTTTTTCTTTCTCGGCCTATCTCGGCCCGGTTTGAATAGAAATATTTCGGGAATGATGTTTTTTAATTTTTAATTTTTTTTGCTGTTAGTTTTGGAATTTTCTAGCCCGGGTCGGGTAGGAACGGAATTCGGGATGAAATATTTTTTCCCTCGTTCTCGGCTCATCTCAACCCAGTTTGGATAGAAATAATGTCAGAATGATATTTTTTAAATTTTTGAATTTTTTTGCTTTTTTTTTGGTAATTTTCTAGCCCGTGTCCGGAATGAACGAAATTCGGAACGAAATTTCTTTTTACCCTTTCTCGGCCAATCTCAACCCGGTTTGGACAGAAAAAATGCCGGAATAATGTTTTTTTAATTTTTTTGCTATTTTTTTTGAATTTTCTTGGGAGGGTCAGGTAGGCACCGAATTCGGAATGAAATTTTTTTTTCTCCTTTTCGGCCTATTGAACCCAATTTGGATAGAAATACTGTCGGAATGATGTTTTTTAATTGTTTGAATTTTTTTGGAACTTTCTTGTCCTGTACGGGTCGGAACAGAATTCAGGACTAAAATTTTTTTTCTGTCTTTCTCGGCCAATCTCAACTCGGTTTGGATAGAAATATTGACAGAATGATTTTTTTAATTTTTCGAATTTTTTAGCTATTGTTTTGTTGGAATTTTCTTTCCTAGGTTGGGTAGGAACGGAATTCGGGACTACAATTTTTTTATTTCTTTCTAGGCATATCTCGATCTGGTTTGGATTGAAATAATGCCGGATTGATGTTTTTTAATTTTTTGAATTTTTTTGCTGATTTTCTATCCCGGGTCGGGTAGGATCGAAATTCGGGACGAAAAACTTTTTCACTCATTCTCGGCCCATCTCAACCCGGTTTGAATAGGAATATTACCAGAAGGATGTTTTTTAATTTTCTGAATTTTTTTGCTATTTTTTTGGTAATTTTCTAGTCCGGATTGAAAATGAACGAAATTTGGGTCGAATTTTTTTTTTTTTTTTTTTCTCTTTCTCGGCATACCTCAATCTGGTTTGGATTGAAAATAATGCCGGAACGATGTTGTTTTTATTTTTTGAATTTTATTACAATTTTTTTTGTAATTTTCTAGCGCGGGACGGGTAGGAACAGAATTCGTAACGAAAATTTTTTTTTCTCTTCGTCGGCCTATCTCAACCCGATTTAGATTAAACTTTGCTGGAATGTTGTTTTCTAATTTTTTTGGAATTTTTTGCCCGGGTCGGGTAGGCACGGAATTCGGAACGAAAATTTTTTTTTTTCTTTCTCGGCCTATCTCGGCCCGGTTTGAATAGAAATATTTCGGGAATGATGTTTTTTAATTTTTAATTTTTTTTGCTGTTAGTTTTGGAATTTTCTAGCCCGGGTCGGGTAGGAACGGAATTCGGGATGAAATATTTTTTCCCTCGTTCTCGGCTCATCTCAACCCAGTTTGGATAGAAATAATGTCAGAATGATATTTTTTAAATTTTTGAATTTTTTTGCTTTTTTTTTGGTAATTTTCTAGCCCGTGTCCGGAATGAACGAAATTCGGAACGAAATTTCTTTTTACCCTTTCTCGGCCAATCTCAACCCGGTTTGGACAGAAAAAATGCCGGAATAATGTTTTTTTAATTTTTTTGCTATTTTTTTTGAATTTTCTTGGGAGGGTCAGGTAGGCACCGAATTCGGAATGAAATTTTTTTTTCTCCTTTTCGGCCTATTGAACCCAATTTGGATAGAAATACTGTCGGAATGATGTTTTTTAATTGTTTGAATTTTTTTGGAACTTTCTTGTCCTGTACGGGTCGGAACAGAATTCAGGACTAAAATTTTTTTTCTGTCTTTCTCGGCCAATCTCAACTCGGTTTGGATAGAAATATTGACAGAATGATTTTTTTAATTTTTCGAATTTTTTAGCTATTGTTTTGTTGGAATTTTCTTTCCTAGGTTGGGTAGGAACGGAATTCGGGACTACAATTTTTTTATTTCTTTCTAGGCATATCTCGATCTGGTTTGGATTGAAATAATGCCGGATTGAAGTTTTTTAATTTTTTGAATTTTTTTGCTGATTTTCTATCCCGGGTCGGGTAGGATCGAAATTCGGGACGAAAAACTTTTTCACTCATTCTCGGCCCATCTCAACCCGGTTTGAATAGGAATATTACCAGAATGATGTTTTTTAATTTTCTGAATTTTTTTGCTATTTTTTTGGTAATTTTCTAGTCCGGATTGAAAATGAACGAAATTTGGGTCGAAATTTTTTTTTTTTCTCTTTCTCGGCATACCTCAATCTGGTTTGGATTGAAAATAATGCCGGAACGATGTTGTTTTTATTTTTTGAATTTTATTACAATTTTTTTTGTAATTTTCTAGCGCGGGACGGGTAGGAACAGAATTCGTAACGAAATTTTTTTTTCTCTTCGTCGGCCTATCTCAACCCGATTTAGATTAAACTTTGCTGGAATGTTGTTTTCTAATTTTTTTGGAATTTTTTGCCCGGGTCGGGTAGGCACGGAATTCGGAACGAAAATTTTTTTTTTTCTTTCTCGGCCTATCTCGGCCCGGTTTGAATAGAAATATTTCGGGAATGATGTTTTTAAATTTTTAATTTTTTTTGCTGTTAGTTTTGGAATTTTCTAGCCCGGGTCGGGTAGGAACGGAATTCGGGATGAAATATTTTTTCCCTCGTTCTCGGCTCATCTCAACCCAGTTTGGATAGAAATAATGTCAGAATGATATTTTTTAAATTTTTGAATTTTTTTGCTTTTTTTTTGGTAATTTTTAGCCCGTGTCCGGAATGAACGAAATTCGGAACGAAATTTTTTTTTACCCTTTCTCGGCCAATCTCAACCCGGTTTGGACAGAAAAAATGCCGGAATAATGTTTTTTAATTTTTTTGCTATTTTTTTTTAATTTTCTTGGGAGGGTCAGGTAGGCACCGAATTCGGAATGAAATTTTTTTTTCTCCTTTTCGGCCTATTGAACCCAATTTGGATAGAAATACTGTCGGAATGATGTTTTTTAATTGTTTGAATTTTTTTGCTATTTTTTTGGAACTTTCTTGTCCTATACGGGTCGGAACAGAATTCAGGACTAAAATTTTTTTTCTGTCTTTCTCGGCCAATCTCAACTCGGTTTGGATAGAAATATTGACGGAAAGATTTTTTTAATTTTTTGAATTTTTTTGCTATTTTATTTTGGACTATTCTTGCCTGGTTCGGGTAGGAACGGAATTCGGGATGAAATATTTTTTCCCTCGTTCTCAGCTCATCTCAACCCAGTTTGGATAGAAATAATGTCAGAATGATATTTTTTAAATTTTTGAATTTTTTTGCTTTTTTTTTGGTAATTTTCTAGCCCGTGTCCGGAATGAACGAAATTCGGAACGAAATTTTTTTTTACCCTTTCTCGGCCAATCTCATCCCGGTTTGGACAGAAAAAATGCCGGAATAATGTTTTTTAATTTTTTTGCTATTTTTTTTGAATTTTCTTGGGAGGGTCAGGTAGGCACCGAATTCGGAATGAAATTTTTTTTTCTCCTTTTCGGCCTATTGAACCCAATTTGGATAGAAATACTGTCGGAATGATGTTTTTTAATTGTTTGAATTTTTTTGCTATTTTTTTGGAACTTTCTTGTCCTGTACGGGTCGGAACAGAATTCAGGACAAAAATTTTTTTTCTGTCTTTCTCGGCCAATCTCAACCCGGTTTGGATAGAAATATTGACGGAATGATTTTTTTAATTTTTTGAATTTTTTAGCTATTGTTTTTTTGGAATTTTCTTTCCTAGGTTGGGTAGGAACGGAATTCGGGACTACAATTTTTTTATTTCTTTCTAGGCATATCTCGATCTGGTTTGGATTGAAATAATGCCGGATTGATGTTTTTTAATTTTTTGAATTTTTTTGCTGATTTTCTATCCCGGGTCGGGTAGGATCGAAATTCGGGACGAAAAACTTTTTCACTCATTCTCGGCCCATCTCAACCCGGTTTGAATAGGAATATTACCAGAAGGATGTTTTTTAATTTTCTGAATTTTTTTGCTATTTTTTTGGTAATTTTCTAGTCCGGATTGAAAATGAACGAAATTTGGGTCGAATTTTTTTTTTTTTTTTTTCTCTTTCTCGGCATACCTCAATCTGGTTTGGATTGAAAATAATGCCGGAACGATGTTGTTTTTATTTTTTGAATTTTATTACAATTTTTTTTGTAATTTTCTAGCGCGGGACGGGTAGGAACAGAATTCGTAACGAAAATTTTTTTTTCTCTTCGTCGGCCTATCTCAACCCGATTTAGATTAAACTTTGCTGGAATGTTGTTTTCTCATTTTTTTGGAATTTTTTGCCCGGGTCGGGTAGGCACGGAATTCGGAACGAAAATTTTTTTTTTTCTTTCTCGGCCTATCTCGGCCCGGTTTGAATAGAAATATTTCGGGAATGATGTTTTTTAATTTTTAATTTTTTTTGCTGTTAGTTTTGGAATTTTCTAGCCCGGGTCGGGTAGGAACGGAATTCGGGATGAAATATTTTTTCCCTCGTTCTCGGCTCATCTCAACCCAGTTTGGATAGAAATAATGTCAGAATGATATTTTTTAAATTTTTGAATTTTTTTGCTTTTTTTTTGGTAATTTTCTAGCCCGTGTCCGGAATGAACGAAATTCGGAACGAAATTTCTTTTTACCCTTTCTCGGCCAATCTCAACCCGGTTTGGACAGAAAAAATGCCGGAATAATGTTTTTTTAATTTTTTTGCTATTTTTTTTGAATTTTCTTGGGAGGGTCAGGTAGGCACCGAATTCGGAATGAAATTTTTTTTTCTCCTTTTCGGCCTATTGAACCCAATTTGGATAGAAATACTGTCGGAATGATGTTTTTTAATTGTTTGAATTTTTTTGGAACTTTCTTGTCCTGTACGGGTCGGAACAGAATTCAGGACTAAAATTTTTTTTCTGTCTTTCTCGGCCAATCTCAACTCGGTTTGGATAGAAATATTGACAGAATGATTTTTTTAATTTTTCGAATTTTTTAGCTATTGTTTTGTTGGAATTTTCTTTCCTAGGTTGGGTAGGAACGGAATTCGGGACTACAATTTTTTTATTTCTTTCTAGGCATATCTCGATCTGGTTTGGATTGAAATAATGCCGGATTGAAGTTTTTTAATTTTTTGAATTTTTTTGCTGATTTTCTATCCCGGGTCGGGTAGGATCGAAATTCGGGACGAAAAACTTTTTCACTCATTCTCGGCCCATCTCAACCCGGTTTGAATAGGAATATTACCAGAGTGATGTTTTTTAATTTTCTGAATTTTTTTGCTATTTTTTTGGTAATTTTCTAGTCCGGATTGAAAATGAACGAAATTTGGGTCGAAATTTTTTTTTTTTTCTCTTTCTCGGCATACCTCAATCTGGTTTGGATTGAAAATAATGCCGGAACGATGTTGTTTTTATTTTTTGAATTTTATTACAATTTTTTTTGTAATTTTCTAGCGCGGGACGGGTAGGAACAGAATTCGTAACGAAATTTTTTTTTCTCTTCGTCGGCCTATCTCAACCCGATTTAGATTAAACTTTGCTGGAATGTTGTTTTCTAATTTTTTTGGAATTTTTTGCCCGGGTCGGGTAGGCACGGAATTCGGAACGAAAATTTTTTTTTTTCTTTCTCGGCCTATCTCGGCCCGGTTTGAATAGAAATATTTCGGGAATGATGTTTTTTAATTTTTAATTTTTTTTGCTGTTAGTTTTGGAATTTTCTAGCCCGGGTCGGGTAGGAACGGAATTCGGGATGAAATATTTTTTCCCTCGTTCTCGGCTCATCTCAACCCAGTTTGGATAGAAATAATGTCAGAATGATATTTTTTAAATTTTTGAATTTTTTTGCTTTTTTTTTGGTAATTTTTTGCCCGTGTCCGGAATGAACGAAATTCGGAACGAAATTTTTTTTTACCCTTTCTCGGCCAATCTCAACCCGGTTTGGACAGAAAAAATGCCGGAATAATGTTTTTTTATTTTTTTGCTATTTTTTTTGAATTTTCTTGGGAGGGTCAGGTAGGCACCGAATTCGGAATGAAATTTTTTTTTCTCCTTTTCGGCCTATTGAACCCAATTTGGATAGAAATACTGTCGGAATGATGTTTTTTAATTGTTTGAATTTTTTTGCTATTTTTTTGGAACTTTCTTGTCCTATACGGGTCGGAACAGAATTCAGGACTAAAATTTTTTTTCTGTCTTTCTCGGCCAATCTCAACTCGGTTTGGATAGAAATATTGACGGAAAGATTTTTTTAATTTTTTGAATTTTTTTGCTATTTTATTTTGGACTATTCTTGCCTGGTTCGGGTAGGAACGGAATTCGGGATGAAATATTTTTTCCCTCGTTCTCAGCTCATCTCAACCCAGTTTGGATAGAAATAATGTCAGAATGATATTTTTTAAATTTTTGAATTTTTTTGCTTTTTTTTTGGTAATTTTCTAGCCCGTGTCCGGAATGAACGAAATTCGGAACGAAATTTTTTTTTACCCTTTCTCGGCCAATCTCATCCCGGTTTGGACAGAAAAAATGCCGGAATAATGTTTTTTAATTTTTTTGCTATTTTTTTTGAATTTTCTTGGGAGGGTCAGGTAGGCACCGAATTCGGAATGAAATTTTTTTTTCTCCTTTTCGGCCTATTGAACCCAATTTGGATAGAAATACTGTCGGAATGATGTTTTTTAATTGTTTGAATTTTTTTGCTATTTTTTTGGAACTTTCTTGTCCTGTACGGGTCGGAACAGAATTCAGGACTAAAATTTTTTTTCTGTCTTTCTCGGCCAATCTCAACCCGGTTTGGATAGAAATATTGACGGAATGATTTTTTTAATTTTTTGAATTTTTTAGCTATTGTTTTTTTGGAATTTTCTTTCCTAGGTTGGGTAGGAACGGAATTCGGGACTACAATTTTTTTATTTCTTTCTAGGCATATCTCGATCTGGTTTGGATTGAAATAATGCCGGATTGATGTTTTTTAATTTTTTGAATTTTTTTGCTGATTTTCTATCCCGGGTCGGGTAGGATCGAAATTCGGGACGAAAAACTTTTTCACTCATTCTCGGCCCATCTCAACCCGGTTTGAATAGGAATATTACCAGAAGGATGTTTTTTAATTTTCTGAATTTTTTTGCTATTTTTTTGGTAATTTTCTAGTCCGGATTGAAAATGAACGAAATTTGGGTCGAATTTTTTTTTTTTTTTTTTCTCTTTCTCGGCATACCTCAATCTGGTTTGGATTGAAAATAATGCCGGAACGATGTTGTTTTTATTTTTTGAATTTTATTACAATTTTTTTTGTAATTTTCTAGCGCGGGACGGGTAGGAACAGAATTCGTAACGAAAATTTTTTTTTCTCTTCGTCGGCCTATCTCAACCCGATTTAGATTAAACTTTGCTGGAATGTTGTTTTCTAATTTTTTTGGAATTTTTTGCCCGGGTCGGGTAGGCACGGAATTCGGAACGAAAATTTTTTTTTTTCTTTCTCGGCCTATCTCGGCCCGGTTTGAATAGAAATATTTCGGGAATGATGTTTTTTAATTTTTAATTTTTTTTGCTGTTAGTTTTGGAATTTTCTAGCCCGGGTCGGGTAGGAACGGAATTCGGGATGAAATATTTTTTCCCTCGTTCTCGGCTCATCTCAACCCAGTTTGGATAGAAATAATGTCAGAATGATATTTTTTAAATTTTTGAATTTTTTTGCTTTTTTTTTGGTAATTTTCTAGCCCGTGTCCGGAATGAACGAAATTCGGAACGAAATTTCTTTTTACCCTTTCTCGGCCAATCTCAACCCGGTTTGGACAGAAAAAATGCCGGAATAATGTTTTTTTAATTTTTTTGCTATTTTTTTTGAATTTTCTTGGGAGGGTCAGGTAGGCACCGAATTCGGAATGAAATTTTTTTTTCTCCTTTTCGGCCTATTGAACCCAATTTGGATAGAAATACTGTCGGAATGATGTTTTTTAATTGTTTGAATTTTTTTGGAACTTTCTTGTCCTGTACGGGTCGGAACAGAATTCAGGACTAAAATTTTTTTTCTGTCTTTCTCGGCCAATCTCAACTCGGTTTGGATAGAAATATTGACAGAATGATTTTTTTAATTTTTCGAATTTTTTAGCTATTGTTTTGTTGGAATTTTCTTTCCTAGGTTGGGTAGGAACGGAATTCGGGACTACAATTTTTTTATTTCTTTCTAGGCATATCTCGATCTGGTTTGGATTGAAATAATGCCGGATTGAAGTTTTTTAATTTTTTGAATTTTTTTGCTGATTTTCTATCCCGGGTCGGGTAGGATCGAAATTCGGGACGAAAAACTTTTTCACTCATTCTCGGCCCATCTCAACCCGGTTTGAATAGGAATATTACCAGAATGATGTTTTTTAATTTTCTGAATTTTTTTGCTATTTTTTTGGTAATTTTCTAGTCCGGATTGAAAATGAACGAAATTTGGGTCGAAATTTTTTTTTTTTCTCTTTCTCGGCATACCTCAATCTGGTTTGGATTGAAAATAATGCCGGAACGATGTTGTTTTTATTTTTTGAATTTTATTACAATTTTTTTTGTAATTTTCTAGCGCGGGACGGGTAGGAACAGAATTCGTAACGAAATTTTTTTTTCTCTTCGTCGGCCTATCTCAACCCGATTTAGATTAAACTTTGCTGGAATGTTGTTTTCTAATTTTTTTGGAATTTTTTGCCCGGGTCGGGTAGGCACGGAATTCGGAACGAAAATTTTTTTTTTTCTTTCTCGGCCTATCTCGGCCCGGTTTGAATAGAAATATTTCGGGAATGATGTTTTTAAATTTTTAATTTTTTTTGCTGTTAGTTTTGGAATTTTCTAGCCCGGGTCGGGTAGGAACGGAATTCGGGATGAAATATTTTTTCCCTCGTTCTCGGCTCATCTCAACCCAGTTTGGATAGAAATAATGTCAGAATGATATTTTTTAAATTTTTGAATTTTTTTGCTTTTTTTTTGGTAATTTTTAGCCCGTGTCCGGAATGAACGAAATTCGGAACGAAATTTTTTTTTACCCTTTCTCGGCCAATCTCAACCCGGTTTGGACAGAAAAAATGCCGGAATAATGTTTTTTAATTTTTTTGCTATTTTTTTTTAATTTTCTTGGGAGGGTCAGGTAGGCACCGAATTCGGAATGAAATTTTTTTTTCTCCTTTTCGGCCTATTGAACCCAATTTGGATAGAAATACTGTCGGAATGATGTTTTTTAATTGTTTGAATTTTTTTGCTATTTTTTTGGAACTTTCTTGTCCTATACGGGTCGGAACAGAATTCAGGACTAAAATTTTTTTTCTGTCTTTCTCGGCCAATCTCAACTCGGTTTGGATAGAAATATTGACGGAAAGATTTTTTTAATTTTTTGAATTTTTTTGCTATTTTATTTTGGACTATTCTTGCCTGGTTCGGGTAGGAACGGAATTCGGGATGAAATATTTTTTCCCTCGTTCTCAGCTCATCTCAACCCAGTTTGGATAGAAATAATGTCAGAATGATATTTTTTAAATTTTTGAATTTTTTTGCTTTTTTTTTGGTAATTTTCTAGCCCGTGTCCGGAATGAACGAAATTCGGAACGAAATTTTTTTTTACCCTTTCTCGGCCAATCTCATCCCGGTTTGGACAGAAAAAATGCCGGAATAATGTTTTTTAATTTTTTTGCTATTTTTTTTGAATTTTCTTGGGAGGGTCAGGTAGGCACCGAATTCGGAATGAAATTTTTTTTTCTCCTTTTCGGCCTATTGAACCCAATTTGGATAGAAATACTGTCGGAATGATGTTTTTTAATTGTTTGAATTTTTTTGCTATTTTTTTGGAACTTTCTTGTCCTGTACGGGTCGGAACAGAATTCAGGACTAAAATTTTTTTTCTGTCTTTCTCGGCCAATCTCAACCCGGTTTGGATAGAAATATTGACGGAATGATTTTTTTAATTTTTTGAATTTTTTAGCTATTGTTTTTTTGGAATTTTCTTTCCTAGGTTGGGTAGGAACGGAATTCGGGACTACAATTTTTTTATTTCTTTCTAGGCATATCTCGATCTGGTTTGGATTGAAATAATGCCGGATTGATGTTTTTTAATTTTTTGAATTTTTTTGCTGATTTTCTATCCCGGGTCGGGTAGGATCGAAATTCGGGACGAAAAACTTTTTCACTCATTCTCGGCCCATCTCAACCCGGTTTGAATAGGAATATTACCAGAAGGATGTTTTTTAATTTTCTGAATTTTTTTGCTATTTTTTTGGTAATTTTCTAGTCCGGATTGAAAATGAACGAAATTTGGGTCGAATTTTTTTTTTTTTTTTTTCTCTTTCTCGGCATACCTCAATCTGGTTTGGATTGAAAATAATGCCGGAACGATGTTGTTTTTATTTTTTGAATTTTATTACAATTTTTTTTGTAATTTTCTAGCGCGGGACGGGTAGGAACAGAATTCGTAACGAAAATTTTTTTTTCTCTTCGTCGGCCTATCTCAACCCGATTTAGATTAAACTTTGCTGGAATGTTGTTTTCTAATTTTTTTGGAATTTTTTGCCCGGGTCGGGTAGGCACGGAATTCGGAACGAAAATTTTTTTTTTTCTTTCTCGGCCTATCTCGGCCCGGTTTGAATAGAAATATTTCGGGAATGATGTTTTTTAATTTTTAATTTTTTTTGCTGTTAGTTTTGGAATTTTCTAGCCCGGGTCGGGTAGGAACGGAATTCGGGATGAAATATTTTTTCCCTCGTTCTCGGCTCATCTCAACCCAGTTTGGATAGAAATAATGTCAGAATGATATTTTTTAAATTTTTGAATTTTTTTGCTTTTTTTTTGGTAATTTTCTAGCCCGTGTCCGGAATGAACGAAATTCGGAACGAAATTTCTTTTTACCCTTTCTCGGCCAATCTCAACCCGGTTTGGACAGAAAAAATGCCGGAATAATGTTTTTTTAATTTTTTTGCTATTTTTTTTGAATTTTCTTGGGAGGGTCAGGTAGGCACCGAATTCGGAATGAAATTTTTTTTTCTCCTTTTCGGCCTATTGAACCCAATTTGGATAGAAATACTGTCGGAATGATGTTTTTTAATTGTTTGAATTTTTTTGGAACTTTCTTGTCCTGTACGGGTCGGAACAGAATTCAGGACTAAAATTTTTTTTCTGTCTTTCTCGGCCAATCTCAACTCGGTTTGGATAGAAATATTGACAGAATGATTTTTTTAATTTTTCGAATTTTTTAGCTATTGTTTTGTTGGAATTTTCTTTCCTAGGTTGGGTAGGAACGGAATTCGGGACTACAATTTTTTTATTTCTTTCTAGGCATATCTCGATCTGGTTTGGATTGAAATAATGCCGGATTGAAGTTTTTTAATTTTTTGAATTTTTTTGCTGATTTTCTATCCCGGGTCGGGTAGGATCGAAATTCGGGACGAAAAACTTTTTCACTCATTCTCGGCCCATCTCAACCCGGTTTGAATAGGAATATTACCAGAATGATGTTTTTTAATTTTCTGAATTTTTTTGCTATTTTTTTGGTAATTTTCTAGTCCGGATTGAAAATGAACGAAATTTGGGTCGAAATTTTTTTTTTTTCTCTTTCTCGGCATACCTCAATCTGGTTTGGATTGAAAATAATGCCGGAACGATGTTGTTTTTATTTTTTGAATTTTATTACAATTTTTTTTGTAATTTTCTAGCGCGGGACGGGTAGGAACAGAATTCGTAACGAAATTTTTTTTTCTCTTCGTCGGCCTATCTCAACCCGATTTAGATTAAACTTTGCTGGAATGTTGTTTTCTAATTTTTTTGGAATTTTTTGCCCGGGTCGGGTAGGCACGGAATTCGGAACGAAAATTTTTTTTTTTCTTTCTCGGCCTATCTCGGCCCGGTTTGAATAGAAATATTTCGGGAATGATGTTTTTAAATTTTTAATTTTTTTTGCTGTTAGTTTTGGAATTTTCTAGCCCGGGTCGGGTAGGAACGGAATTCGGGATGAAATATTTTTTCCCTCGTTCTCGGCTCATCTCAACCCAGTTTGGATAGAAATAATGTCAGAATGATATTTTTTAAATTTTTGAATTTTTTTGCTTTTTTTTTGGTAATTTTTAGCCCGTGTCCGGAATGAACGAAATTCGGAACGAAATTTTTTTTTACCCTTTCTCGGCCAATCTCAACCCGGTTTGGACAGAAAAAATGCCGGAATAATGTTTTTTAATTTTTTTGCTATTTTTTTTTAATTTTCTTGGGAGGGTCAGGTAGGCACCGAATTCGGAATGAAATTTTTTTTTCTCCTTTTCGGCCTATTGAACCCAATTTGGATAGAAATACTGTCGGAATGATGTTTTTTAATTGTTTGAATTTTTTTGCTATTTTTTTGGAACTTTCTTGTCCTATACGGGTCGGAACAGAATTCAGGACTAAAATTTTTTTTCTGTCTTTCTCGGCCAATCTCAACTCGGTTTGGATAGAAATATTGACGGAAAGATTTTTTTAATTTTTTGAATTTTTTTGCTATTTTATTTTGGACTATTCTTGCCTGGTTCGGGTAGGAACGGAATTCGGGATGAAATATTTTTTCCCTCGTTCTCAGCTCATCTCAACCCAGTTTGGATAGAAATAATGTCAGAATGATATTTTTTAAATTTTTGAATTTTTTTGCTTTTTTTTTGGTAATTTTCTAGCCCGTGTCCGGAATGAACGAAATTCGGAACGAAATTTTTTTTTACCCTTTCTCGGCCAATCTCATCCCGGTTTGGACAGAAAAAATGCCGGAATAATGTTTTTTAATTTTTTTGCTATTTTTTTTGAATTTTCTTGGGAGGGTCAGGTAGGCACCGAATTCGGAATGAAATTTTTTTTTCTCCTTTTCGGCCTATTGAACCCAATTTGGATAGAAATACTGTCGGAATGATGTTTTTTAATTGTTTGAATTTTTTTGCTATTTTTTTGGAACTTTCTTGTCCTGTACGGGTCGGAACAGAATTCAGGACAAAAATTTTTTTTCTGTCTTTCTCGGCCAATCTCAACCCGGTTTGGATAGAAATATTGACGGAATGATTTTTTTAATTTTTTGAATTTTTTAGCTATTGTTTTTTTGGAATTTTCTTTCCTAGGTTGGGTAGGAACGGAATTCGGGACTACAATTTTTTTATTTCTTTCTAGGCATATCTCGATCTGGTTTGGATTGAAATAATGCCGGATTGATGTTTTTTAATTTTTTGAATTTTTTTGCTGATTTTCTATCCCGGGTCGGGTAGGATCGAAATTCGGGACGAAAAACTTTTTCACTCATTCTCGGCCCATCTCAACCCGGTTTGAATAGGAATATTACCAGAATGATGTTTTTTAATTTTCTGAATTTTTTTGCTATTTTTTTGGTAATTTTCTAGTCCGGATTGAAAATGAACGAAATTTGGGTCGAATTTTTTTTTTTTTTTTCTCTTTCTCGGCATACCTCAATCTGGTTTGGATTGAAAATAATGCCGGAACGATGTTGTTTTTATTTTTTGAATTTTATTACAATTTTTTTTGTAATTTTCTAGCGCGGGACGGGTAGGAACAGAATTCGTAACGAAAATTTTTTTTTCTCTTCGTCGGCCTATCTCAACCCGATTTAGATTAAACTTTGCTGGAATGTTGTTTTCTAATTTTTTTGGAATTTTTTGCCCGGGTCGGGTAGGCACGGAATTCGGAACGAAAATTTTTTTTTTTCTTTCTCGGCCTATCTCGGCCCGGTTTGAATAGAAATATTTCGGGAATGATGTTTTTTAATTTTTAATTTTTTTTGCTGTTAGTTTTGGAATTTTCTAGCCCGGGTCGGGTAGGAACGGAATTCGGGATGAAATATTTTTTCCCTCGTTCTCGGCTCATCTCAACCCAGTTTGGATAGAAATAATGTCAGAATGATATTTTTTAAATTTTTGAATTTTTTTGCTTTTTTTTTGGTAATTTTCTAGCCCGTGTCCGGAATGAACGAAATTCGGAACGAAATTTCTTTTTACCCTTTCTCGGCCAATCTCAACCCGGTTTGGACAGAAAAAATGCCGGAATAATGTTTTTTTAATTTTTTTGCTATTTTTTTTGAATTTTCTTGGGAGGGTCAGGTAGGCACCGAATTCGGAATGAAATTTTTTTTTCTCCTTTTCGGCCTATTGAACCCAATTTGGATAGAAATACTGTCGGAATGATGTTTTTTAATTGTTTGAATTTTTTTGGAACTTTCTTGTCCTGTACGGGTCGGAACAGAATTCAGGACTAAAATTTTTTTTCTGTCTTTCTCGGCCAATCTCAACTCGGTTTGGATAGAAATATTGACAGAATGATTTTTTTAATTTTTCGAATTTTTTAGCTATTGTTTTGTTGGAATTTTCTTTCCTAGGTTGGGTAGGAACGGAATTCGGGACTACAATTTTTTTATTTCTTTCTAGGCATATCTCGATCTGGTTTGGATTGAAATAATGCCGGATTGAAGTTTTTTAATTTTTTGAATTTTTTTGCTGATTTTCTATCCCGGGTCGGGTAGGATCGAAATTCGGGACGAAAAACTTTTTCACTCATTCTCGGCCCATCTCAACCCGGTTTGAATAGGAATATTACCAGAATGATGTTTTTTAATTTTCTGAATTTTTTTGCTATTTTTTTGGTAATTTTCTAGTCCGGATTGAAAATGAACGAAATTTGGGTCGAAATTTTTTTTTTTTCTCTTTCTCGGCATACCTCAATCTGGTTTGGATTGAAAATAATGCCGGAACGATGTTGTTTTTATTTTTTGAATTTTATTACAATTTTTTTTGTAATTTTCTAGCGCGGGACGGGTAGGAACAGAATTCGTAACGAAATTTTTTTTTCTCTTCGTCGGCCTATCTCAACCCGATTTAGATTAAACTTTGCTGGAATGTTGTTTTCTAATTTTTTTGGAATTTTTTGCCCGGGTCGGGTAGGCACGGAATTCGGAACGAAAATTTTTTTTTTTCTTTCTCGGCCTATCTCGGCCCGGTTTGAATAGAAATATTTCGGGAATGATGTTTTTAAATTTTTAATTTTTTTTGCTGTTAGTTTTGGAATTTTCTAGCCCGGGTCGGGTAGGAACGGAATTCGGGATGAAATATTTTTTCCCTCGTTCTCGGCTCATCTCAACCCAGTTTGGATAGAAATAATGTCAGAATGATATTTTTTAAATTTTTGAATTTTTTTGCTTTTTTTTTGGTAATTTTTAGCCCGTGTCCGGAATGAACGAAATTCGGAACGAAATTTTTTTTTACCCTTTCTCGGCCAATCTCAACCCGGTTTGGACAGAAAAAATGCCGGAATAATGTTTTTTAATTTTTTTGCTATTTTTTTTTAATTTTCTTGGGAGGGTCAGGTAGGCACCGAATTCGGAATGAAATTTTTTTTTCTCCTTTTCGGCCTATTGAACCCAATTTGGATAGAAATACTGTCGGAATGATGTTTTTTAATTGTTTGAATTTTTTTGCTATTTTTTTGGAACTTTCTTGTCCTATACGGGTCGGAACAGAATTCAGGACTAAAATTTTTTTTCTGTCTTTCTCGGCCAATCTCAACTCGGTTTGGATAGAAATATTGACGGAAAGATTTTTTTAATTTTTTGAATTTTTTTGCTATTTTATTTTGGACTATTCTTGCCTGGTTCGGGTAGGAACGGAATTCGGGATGAAATATTTTTTCCCTCGTTCTCAGCTCATCTCAACCCAGTTTGGATAGAAATAATGTCAGAATGATATTTTTTAAATTTTTGAATTTTTTTGCTTTTTTTTTGGTAATTTTCTAGCCCGTGTCCGGAATGAACGAAATTCGGAACGAAATTTTTTTTTACCCTTTCTCGGCCAATCTCATCCCGGTTTGGACAGAAAAAATGCCGGAATAATGTTTTTTAATTTTTTTGCTATTTTTTTTGAATTTTCTTGGGAGGGTCAGGTAGGCACCGAATTCGGAATGAAATTTTTTTTTCTCCTTTTCGGCCTATTGAACCCAATTTGGATAGAAATACTGTCGGAATGATGTTTTTTAATTGTTTGAATTTTTTTGCTATTTTTTTGGAACTTTCTTGTCCTGTACGGGTCGGAACAGAATTCAGGACAAAAATTTTTTTTCTGTCTTTCTCGGCCAATCTCAACCCGGTTTGGATAGAAATATTGACGGAATGATTTTTTTAATTTTTTGAATTTTTTAGCTATTGTTTTTTTGGAATTTTCTTTCCTAGGTTGGGTAGGAACGGAATTCGGGACTACAATTTTTTTATTTCTTTCTAGGCATATCTCGATCTGGTTTGGATTGAAATAATGCCGGATTGATGTTTTTTAATTTTTTGAATTTTTTTGCTGATTTTCTATCCCGGGTCGGGTAGGATCGAAATTCGGGACGAAAAACTTTTTCACTCATTCTCGGCCCATCTCAACCCGGTTTGAATAGGAATATTACCAGAAGGATGTTTTTTAATTTTCTGAATTTTTTTGCTATTTTTTTGGTAATTTTCTAGTCCGGATTGAAAATGAACGAAATTTGGGTCGAATTTTTTTTTTTTTTTTTTCTCTTTCTCGGCATACCTCAATCTGGTTTGGATTGAAAATAATGCCGGAACGATGTTGTTTTTATTTTTTGAATTTTATTACAATTTTTTTTGTAATTTTCTAGCGCGGGACGGGTAGGAACAGAATTCGTAACGAAAATTTTTTTTTCTCTTCGTCGGCCTATCTCAACCCGATTTAGATTAAACTTTGCTGGAATGTTGTTTTCTAATTTTTTTGGAATTTTTTGCCCGGGTCGGGTAGGCACGGAATTCGGAACGAAAATTTTTTTTTTTCTTTCTCGGCCTATCTCGGCCCGGTTTGAATAGAAATATTTCGGGAATGATGTTTTTTAATTTTTAATTTTTTTTGCTGTTAGTTTTGGAATTTTCTAGCCCGGGTCGGGTAGGAACGGAATTCGGGATGAAATATTTTTTCCCTCGTTCTCGGCTCATCTCAACCCAGTTTGGATAGAAATAATGTCAGAATGATATTTTTTAAATTTTTGAATTTTTTTGCTTTTTTTTTGGTAATTTTCTAGCCCGTGTCCGGAATGAACGAAATTCGGAACGAAATTTCTTTTTACCCTTTCTCGGCCAATCTCAACCCGGTTTGGACAGAAAAAATGCCGGAATAATGTTTTTTTAATTTTTTTGCTATTTTTTTTGAATTTTCTTGGGAGGGTCAGGTAGGCACCGAATTCGGAATGAAATTTTTTTTTCTCCTTTTCGGCCTATTGAACCCAATTTGGATAGAAATACTGTCGGAATGATGTTTTTTAATTGTTTGAATTTTTTTGGAACTTTCTTGTCCTGTACGGGTCGGAACAGAATTCAGGACTAAAATTTTTTTTCTGTCTTTCTCGGCCAATCTCAACTCGGTTTGGATAGAAATATTGACAGAATGATTTTTTTAATTTTTCGAATTTTTTAGCTATTGTTTTGTTGGAATTTTCTTTCCTAGGTTGGGTAGGAACGGAATTCGGGACTACAATTTTTTTATTTCTTTCTAGGCATATCTCGATCTGGTTTGGATTGAAATAATGCCGGATTGAAGTTTTTTAATTTTTTGAATTTTTTTGCTGATTTTCTATCCCGGGTCGGGTAGGATCGAAATTCGGGACGAAAAACTTTTTCACTCATTCTCGGCCCATCTCAACCCGGTTTGAATAGGAATATTACCAGAATGATGTTTTTTAATTTTCTGAATTTTTTTGCTATTTTTTTGGTAATTTTCTAGTCCGGATTGAAAATGAACGAAATTTGGGTCGAAATTTTTTTTTTTTCTCTTTCTCGGCATACCTCAATCTGGTTTGGATTGAAAATAATGCCGGAACGATGTTGTTTTTATTTTTTGAATTTTATTACAATTTTTTTTGTAATTTTCTAGCGCGGGACGGGTAGGAACAGAATTCGTAACGAAATTTTTTTTTCTCTTCGTCGGCCTATCTCAACCCGATTTAGATTAAACTTTGCTGGAATGTTGTTTTCTAATTTTTTTGGAATTTTTTGCCCGGGTCGGGTAGGCACGGAATTCGGAACGAAAATTTTTTTTTTTCTTTCTCGGCCTATCTCGGCCCGGTTTGAATAGAAATATTTCGGGAATGATGTTTTTAAATTTTTAATTTTTTTTGCTGTTAGTTTTGGAATTTTCTAGCCCGGGTCGGGTAGGAACGGAATTCGGGATGAAATATTTTTTCCCTCGTTCTCGGCTCATCTCAACCCAGTTTGGATAGAAATAATGTCAGAATGATATTTTTTAAATTTTTGAATTTTTTTGCTTTTTTTTTGGTAATTTTTAGCCCGTGTCCGGAATGAACGAAATTCGGAACGAAATTTTTTTTTACCCTTTCTCGGCCAATCTCAACCCGGTTTGGACAGAAAAAATGCCGGAATAATGTTTTTTAATTTTTTTGCTATTTTTTTTTAATTTTCTTGGGAGGGTCAGGTAGGCACCGAATTCGGAATGAAATTTTTTTTTCTCCTTTTCGGCCTATTGAACCCAATTTGGATAGAAATACTGTCGGAATGATGTTTTTTAATTGTTTGAATTTTTTTGCTATTTTTTTGGAACTTTCTTGTCCTATACGGGTCGGAACAGAATTCAGGACTAAAATTTTTTTTCTGTCTTTCTCGGCCAATCTCAACTCGGTTTGGATAGAAATATTGACGGAAAGATTTTTTTAATTTTTTGAATTTTTTTGCTATTTTATTTTGGACTATTCTTGCCTGGTTCGGGTAGGAACGGAATTCGGGATGAAATATTTTTTCCCTCGTTCTCAGCTCATCTCAACCCAGTTTGGATAGAAATAATGTCAGAATGATATTTTTTAAATTTTTGAATTTTTTTGCTTTTTTTTTGGTAATTTTCTAGCCCGTGTCCGGAATGAACGAAATTCGGAACGAAATTTTTTTTTACCCTTTCTCGGCCAATCTCATCCCGGTTTGGACAGAAAAAATGCCGGAATAATGTTTTTTAATTTTTTTGCTATTTTTTTTGAATTTTCTTGGGAGGGTCAGGTAGGCACCGAATTCGGAATGAAATTTTTTTTTCTCCTTTTCGGCCTATTGAACCCAATTTGGATAGAAATACTGTCGGAATGATGTTTTTTAATTGTTTGAATTTTTTTGCTATTTTTTTGGAACTTTCTTGTCCTGTACGGGTCGGAACAGAATTCAGGACTAAAATTTTTTTTCAGTCTTTCTCGGCCAATCTCAACCCGGTTTGGATAGAAATATTGACGGAATGATTTTTTTAATTTTTTGAATTTTTTAGCTATTGTTTTTTTGGAATTTTCTTTCCTAGGTTGGGTAGGAACGGAATTCGGGACTACAATTTTTTTATTTCTTTCTAGGCATATCTCGATCTGGTTTGGATTGAAATAATGCCGGATTGATGTTTTTTAATTTTTTGAATTTTTTTGCTGATTTTCTATCCCGGGTCGGGTAGGATCGAAATTCGGGACGAAAAACTTTTTCACTCATTCTCGGCCCATCTCAACCCGGTTTGAATAGGAATATTACCAGAATGATGTTTTTTAATTTTCTGAATTTTTTTGCTATTTTTTTGGTAATTTTCTAGTCCGGATTGAAAATGAACGAAATTTGGGTCGAATTTTTTTTTTTTTTTTTCTCTTTCTCGGCATACCTCAATCTGGTTTGGATTGAAAATAATGCCGGAACGATGTTGTTTTTATTTTTTGAATTTTATTACAATTTTTTTTGTAATTTTCTAGCGCGGGACGGGTAGGAACAGAATTCGTAACGAAAATTTTTTTTTTCTCTTCGTCGGCCTATCTCAACCCGATTTAGATTAAACTTTGCTGGAATGTTGTTTTCTAATTTTTTTGGAATTTTTTGCCCGGGTCGGGTAGGCACGGAATTCGGAACGAAAATTTTTTTTTTTCTTTCTCGGCCTATCTCGGCCCGGTTTGAATAGAAATATTTCGGGAATGATGTTTTTTAATTTTTAATTTTTTTTGCTGTTAGTTTTGGAATTTTCTAGCCCGGGTCGGGTAGGAACGGAATTCGGGATGAAATATTTTTTCCCTCGTTCTCGGCTCATCTCAACCCAGTTTGGATAGAAATAATGTCAGAATGATATTTTTTAAATTTTTGAATTTTTTTGCTTTTTTTTTGGTAATTTTCTAGCCCGTGTCCGGAATGAACGAAATTCGGAACGAAATTTCTTTTTACCCTTTCTCGGCCAATCTCAACCCGGTTTGGACAGAAAAAATGCCGGAATAATGTTTTTTTAATTTTTTTGCTATTTTTTTTGAATTTTCTTGGGAGGGTCAGGTAGGCACCGAATTCGGAATGAAATTTTTTTTTCTCCTTTTCGGCCTATTGAACCCAATTTGGATAGAAATACTGTCGGAATGATGTTTTTTAATTGTTTGAATTTTTTTGGAACTTTCTTGTCCTGTACGGGTCGGAACAGAATTCAGGACTAAAATTTTTTTTCTGTCTTTCTCGGCCAATCTCAACTCGGTTTGGATAGAAATATTGACAGAATGATTTTTTTAATTTTTCGAATTTTTTAGCTATTGTTTTGTTGGAATTTTCTTTCCTAGGTTGGGTAGGAACGGAATTCGGGACTACAATTTTTTTATTTCTTTCTAGGCATATCTCGATCTGGTTTGGATTGAAATAATGCCGGATTGAAGTTTTTTAATTTTTTGAATTTTTTTGCTGATTTTCTATCCCGGGTCGGGTAGGATCGAAATTCGGGACGAAAAACTTTTTCACTCATTCTCGGCCCATCTCAACCCGGTTTGAATAGGAATATTACCAGAATGATGTTTTTTAATTTTCTGAATTTTTTTGCTATTTTTTTGGTAATTTTCTAGTCCGGATTGAAAATGAACGAAATTTGGGTCGAAATTTTTTTTTTTTTCTCTTTCTCGGCATACCTCAATCTGGTTTGGATTGAAAATAATGCCGGAACGATGTTGTTTTTATTTTTTGAATTTTATTACAATTTTTTTTGTAATTTTCTAGCGCGGGACGGGCAGGAACAGAATTCGTAACGAAATTTTTTTTTCTCTTCGTCGGCCTATCTCAACCCGATTTAGATTAAACTTTGCTGGAATGTTGTTTTCTAATTTTTTTGGAATTTTTTGCCCGGGTCGGGTAGGCACGGAATTCGGAACGAAAATTTTTTTTTTTCTTTCTCGGCCTATCTCGGCCCGGTTTGAATAGAAATATTTCGGGAATGATGTTTTTAAATTTTTAATTTTTTTTGCTGTTAGTTTTGGAATTTTCTAGCCCGGGTCGGGTAGGAACGGAATTCGGGATGAAATATTTTTTCCCTCGTTCTCGGCTCATCTCAACCCAGTTTGGATAGAAATAATGTCAGAATGATATTTTTTAAATTTTTGAATTTTTTGGCTTTTTTTTTGGTAATTTTTAGCCCGTGTCCGGAATGAACGAAATTCGGAACGAAATTTTTTTTTACCCTTTCTCGGCCAATCTCAACCCGGTTTGGACAGAAAAAATGCCGGAATAATGTTTTTTAATTTTTTTGCTATTTTTTTTTAATTTTCTTGGGAGGGTCAGGTAGGCACCGAATTCGGAATGAAATTTTTTTTTCTCCTTTTCGGCCTATTGAACCCAATTTGGATAGAAATACTGTCGGAATGATGTTTTTTAATTGTTTGAATTTTTTTGCTATTTTTTTGGAACTTTCTTGTCCTATACGGGTCGGAACAGAATTCAGGACTAAAATTTTTTTTCTGTCTTTCTCGGCCAATCTCAACTCGGTTTGGATAGAAATATTGACGGAAAGATTTTTTTAATTTTTTGAATTTTTTTGCTATTTTATTTTGGACTATTCTTGCCTGGTTCGGGTAGGAACGGAATTCGGGATGAAATATTTTTTCCCTCGTTCTCAGCTCATCTCAACCCAGTTTGGATAGAAATAATGTCAGAATGATATTTTTTAAATTTTTGAATTTTTTTGCTTTTTTTTTGGTAATTTTCTAGCCCGTGTCCGGAATGAACGAAATTCGGAACGAAATTTTTTTTTACCCTTTCTCGGCCAATCTCATCCCGGTTTGGACAGAAAAAATGCCGGAATAATGTTTTTTAATTTTTTTGCTATTTTTTTTGAATTTTCTTGGGAGGGTCAGGTAGGCACCGAATTCGGAATGAAATTTTTTTTTCTCCTTTTCGGCCTATTGAACCCAATTTGGATAGAAATACTGTCGGAATGATGTTTTTTAATTGTTTGAATTTTTTTGCTATTTTTTTGGAACTTTCTTGTCCTGTACGGGTCGGAACAGAATTCAGGACTAAAATTTTTTTTCTGTCTTTCTCGGCCAATCTCAACCCGGTTTGGATAGAAATATTGACGGAATGATTTTTTTAATTTTTTGAATTTTTTAGCTATTGTTTTTTTGGAATTTTCTTTCCTAGGTTGGGTAGGAACGGAATTCGGGACTACAATTTTTTTATTTCTTTCTAGGCATATCTCGATCTGGTTTGGATTGAAATAATGCCGGATTGATGTTTTTTAATTTTTTGAATTTTTTTGCTGATTTTCTATCCCGGGTCGGGTAGGATCGAAATTCGGGACGAAAAACTTTTTCACTCATTCTCGGCCCATCTCAACCCGGTTTGAATAGGAATATTACCAGAATGATGTTTTTTAATTTTCTGAATTTTTTTGCTATTTTTTTGGTAATTTTCTAGTCCGGATTGAAAATGAACGAAATTTGGGTCGAATTTTTTTTTTTTTTTTTTCTCTTTCTCGGCATACCTCAATCTGGTTTGGATTGAAAATAATGCCGGAACGATGTTGTTTTTATTTTTTGAATTTTATTACAATTTTTTTTGTAATTTTCTAGCGCGGGACGGGTAGGAACAGAATTCGTAACGAAATTTTTTTTTTCTCTTCGTCGGCCTATCTCAACCCGATTTAGATTAAACTTTGCTGGAATGTTGTTTTCTAATTTTTTTGGAATTTTTTGCCCGGGTCGGGTAGGCACGGAATTCGGAACGAAAATTTTTTTTTTTCTTTCTCGGCCTATCTCGGCCCGGTTTGAATAGAAATATTTCGGGAATGATGTTTTTTAATTTTTAATTTTTTTTGCTGTTAGTTTTGGAATTTTCTAGCCCGGGTCGGGTAGGAACGGAATTCGGGATGAAATATTTTTTCCCTCGTTCTCGGCTCATCTCAACCCAGTTTGGATAGAAATAATGTCAGAATGATATTTTTTAAATTTTTGAATTTTTTTGCTTTTTTTTTGGTAATTTTCTAGCCCGTGTCCGGAATGAACGAAATTCGGAACGAAATTTCTTTTTACCCTTTCTCGGCCAATCTCAACCCGGTTTGGACAGAAAAAATGCCGGAATATTGTTTTTTTAATTTTTTTGCTATTTTTTTTGAATTTTCTTGGGAGGGTCAGGTAGGCACCGAATTCGGAATGAAATTTTTTTTTCTCCTTTTCGGCCTATTGAACCCAATTTGGATAGAAATACTGTCGGAATGATGTTTTTTAATTGTTTGAATTTTTTTGGAACTTTCTTGTCCTGTACGGGTCGGAACAGAATTCAGGACTAAAATTTTTTTTCTGTCTTTCTCGGCCAATCTCAACTCGGTTTGGATAGAAATATTGACAGAATGATTTTTTTAATTTTTCGAATTTTTTAGCTATTGTTTTGTTGGAATTTTCTTTCCTAGGTTGGGTAGGAACGGAATTCGGGACTACAATTTTTTTATTTCTTTCTAGGCATATCTCGATCTGGTTTGGATTGAAATAATGCCGGATTGAAGTTTTTTAATTTTTTGAATTTTTTTGCTGATTTTCTATCCCGGGTCGGGTAGGATCGAAATTCGGGACGAAAAACTTTTTCACTCATTCTCGGCCCATCTCAACCCGGTTTGAATAGGAATATTACCAGAATGATGTTTTTTAATTTTCTGAATTTTTTTGCTATTTTTTTGGTAATTTTCTAGTCCGGATTGAAAATGAACGAAATTTGGGTCGAAATTTTTTTTTTTTTCTCTTTCTCGGCATACCTCAATCTGGTTTGGATTGAAAATAATGCCGGAACGATGTTGTTTTTATTTTTTGAATTTTATTACAATTTTTTTTGTAATTTTCTAGCGCGGGACGGGCAGGAACAGAATTCGTAACGAAATTTTTTTTTCTCTTCGTCGGCCTATCTCAACCCGATTTAGATTAAACTTTGCTGGAATGTTGTTTTCTAATTTTTTTGGAATTTTTTGCCCGGGTCGGGTAGGCACGGAATTCGGAACGAAAATTTTTTTTTTTCTTTCTCGGCCTATCTCGGCCCGGTTTGAATAGAAATATTTCGGGAATGATGTTTTTAAATTTTTAATTTTTTTTGCTGTTAGTTTTGGAATTTTCTAGCCCGGGTCGGGTAGGAACGGAATTCGGGATGAAATATTTTTTCCCTCGTTCTCGGCTCATCTCAACCCAGTTTGGATAGAAATAATGTCAGAATGATATTTTTTAAATTTTTGAATTTTTTTGCTTTTTTTTTGGTAATTTTTAGCCCGTGTCCGGAATGAACGAAATTCGGAACGAAATTTTTTTTTACCCTTTCTCGGCCAATCTCAACCCGGTTTGGACAGAAAAAATGCCGGAATAATGTTTTTTAATTTTTTTGCTATTTTTTTTTAATTTTCTTGGGAGGGTCAGGTAGGCACCGAATTCGGAATGAAATTTTTTTTTCTCCTTTTCGGCCTATTGAACCCAATTTGGATAGAAATACTGTCGGAATGATGTTTTTTAATTGTTTGAATTTTTTTGCTATTTTTTTGGAACTTTCTTGTCCTATACGGGTCGGAACAGAATTCAGGACTAAAATTTTTTTTCTGTCTTTCTCGGCCAATCTCAACTCGGTTTGGATAGAAATATTGACGGAAAGATTTTTTTAATTTTTTGAATTTTTTTGCTATTTTATTTTGGACTATTCTTGCCTGGTTCGGGTAGGAACGGAATTCGGGATGAAATATTTTTTCCCTCGTTCTCAGCTCATCTCAACCCAGTTTGGATAGAAATAATGTCAGAATGATATTTTTTAAATTTTTGAATTTTTTTGCTTTTTTTTTGGTAATTTTCTAGCCCGTGTCCGGAATGAACGAAATTCGGAACGAAATTTTTTTTTACCCTTTCTCGGCCAATCTCATCCCGGTTTGGACAGAAAAAATGCCGGAATAATGTTTTTTAATTTTTTTGCTATTTTTTTTGAATTTTCTTGGGAGGGTCAGGTAGGCACCGAATTCGGAATGAAATTTTTTTTTCTCCTTTTCGGCCTATTGAACCCAATTTGGATAGAAATACTGTCGGAATGATGTTTTTTAATTGTTTGAATTTTTTTGCTATTTTTTTGGAACTTTCTTGTCCTGTACGGGTCGGAACAGAATTCAGGACTAAAATTTTTTTTCAGTCTTTCTCGGCCAATCTCAACCCGGTTTGGATAGAAATATTGACGGAATGATTTTTTTAATTTTTTGAATTTTTTAGCTATTGTTTTTTTGGAATTTTCTTTCCTAGGTTGGGTAGGAACGGAATTCGGGACTACAATTTTTTTATTTCTTTCTAGGCATATCTCGATCTGGTTTGGATTGAAATAATGCCGGATTGATGTTTTTTAATTTTTTGAATTTTTTTGCTGATTTTCTATCCCGGGTCGGGTAGGATCGAAATTCGGGACGAAAAACTTTTTCACTCATTCTCGGCCCATCTCAACCCGGTTTGAATAGGAATATTACCAGAATGATGTTTTTTAATTTTCTGAATTTTTTTGCTATTTTTTTGGTAATTTTCTAGTCCGGATTGAAAATGAACGAAATTTGGGTCGAATTTTTTTTTTTTTTTTTCTCTTTCTCGGCATACCTCAATCTGGTTTGGATTGAAAATAATGCCGGAACGATGTTGTTTTTATTTTTTGAATTTTATTACAATTTTTTTTGTAATTTTCTAGCGCGGGACGGGTAGGAACAGAATTCGTAACGAAATTTTTTTTTTTCTCTTCGTCGGCCTATCTCAACCCGATTTAGATTAAACTTTGCTGGAATGTTGTTTTCTAATTTTTTTGGAATTTTTTGCCCGGGTCGGGTAGGCACGGAATTCGGAACGAAAATTTTTTTTTTTCTTTCTCGGCCTATCTCGGCCCGGTTTGAATAGAAATATTTCGGGAATGATGTTTTTTAATTTTTAATTTTTTTTGCTGTTAGTTTTGGAATTTTCTAGCCCGGGTCGGGTAGGAACGGAATTCGGGATGAAATATTTTTTCCCTCGTTCTCGGCTCATCTCAACCCAGTTTGGATAGAAATAATGTCAGAATGATATTTTTTAAATTTTTGAATTTTTTTGCTTTTTTTTTGGTAATTTTCTAGCCCGTGTCCGGAATGAACGAAATTCGGAACGAAATTTCTTTTTACCCTTTCTCGGCCAATCTCAACCCGGTTTGGACAGAAAAAATGCCGGAATAATGTTTTTTTAATTTTTTTGCTATTTTTTTTGAATTTTCTTGGGAGGGTCAGGTAGGCACCGAATTCGGAATGAAATTTTTTTTTCTCCTTTTCGGCCTATTGAACCCAATTTGGATAGAAATACTGTCGGAATGATGTTTTTTAATTGTTTGAATTTTTTTGGAACTTTCTTGTCCTGTACGGGTCGGAACAGAATTCAGGACTAAAATTTTTTTTCTGTCTTTCTCGGCCAATCTCAACTCGGTTTGGATAGAAATATTGACAGAATGATTTTTTTAATTTTTCGAATTTTTTAGCTATTGTTTTGTTGGAATTTTCTTTCCTAGGTTGGGTAGGAACGGAATTCGGGACTACAATTTTTTTATTTCTTTCTAGGCATATCTCGATCTGGTTTGGATTGAAATAATGCCGGATTGAAGTTTTTTAATTTTTTGAATTTTTTTGCTGATTTTCTATCCCGGGTCGGGTAGGATCGAAATTCGGGACGAAAAACTTTTTCACTCATTCTCGGCCCATCTCAACCCGGTTTGAATAGGAATATTACCAGAATGATGTTTTTTAATTTTCTGAATTTTTTTGCTATTTTTTTGGTAATTTTCTAGTCCGGATTGAAAATGAACGAAATTTGGGTCGAAATTTTTTTTTTTTTCTCTTTCTCGGCATACCTCAATCTGGTTTGGATTGAAAATAATGCCGGAACGATGTTGTTTTTATTTTTTGAATTTTATTACAATTTTTTTTGTAATTTTCTAGCGCGGGACGGGCAGGAACAGAATTCGTAACGAAATTTTTTTTTCTCTTCGTCGGCCTATCTCAACCCGATTTAGATTAAACTTTGCTGGAATGTTGTTTTCTAATTTTTTTGGAATTTTTTGCCCGGGTCGGGTAGGCACGGAATTCGGAACGAAAATTTTTTTTTTTCTTTCTCGGCCTATCTCGGCCCGGTTTGAATAGAAATATTTCGGGAATGATGTTTTTAAATTTTTAATTTTTTTTGCTGTTAGTTTTGGAATTTTCTAGCCCGGGTCGGGTAGGAACGGAATTCGGGATGAAATATTTTTTCCCTCGTTCTCGGCTCATCTCAACCCAGTTTGGATAGAAATAATGTCAGAATGATATTTTTTAAATTTTTGAATTTTTTGGCTTTTTTTTTGGTAATTTTTAGCCCGTGTCCGGAATGAACGAAATTCGGAACGAAATTTTTTTTTACCCTTTCTCGGCCAATCTCAACCCGGTTTGGACAGAAAAAATGCCGGAATAATGTTTTTTAATTTTTTTGCTATTTTTTTTTAATTTTCTTGGGAGGGTCAGGTAGGCACCGAATTCGGAATGAAATTTTTTTTTCTCCTTTTCGGCCTATTGAACCCAATTTGGATAGAAATACTGTCGGAATGATGTTTTTTAATTGTTTGAATTTTTTTGCTATTTTTTTGGAACTTTCTTGTCCTATACGGGTCGGAACAGAATTCAGGACTAAAATTTTTTTTCTGTCTTTCTCGGCCAATCTCAACTCGGTTTGGATAGAAATATTGACGGAAAGATTTTTTTAATTTTTTGAATTTTTTTGCTATTTTATTTTGGACTATTCTTGCCTGGTTCGGGTAGGAACGGAATTCGGGATGAAATATTTTTTCCCTCGTTCTCAGCTCATCTCAACCCAGTTTGGATAGAAATAATGTCAGAATGATATTTTTTAAATTTTTGAATTTTTTTGCTTTTTTTTTGGTAATTTTCTAGCCCGTGTCCGGAATGAACGAAATTCGGAACGAAATTTTTTTTTACCCTTTCTCGGCCAATCTCATCCCGGTTTGGACAGAAAAAATGCCGGAATAATGTTTTTTAATTTTTTTGCTATTTTTTTTGAATTTTCTTGGGAGGGTCAGGTAGGCACCGAATTCGGAATGAAATTTTTTTTTCTCCTTTTCGGCCTATTGAACCCAATTTGGATAGAAATACTGTCGGAATGATGTTTTTTAATTGTTTGAATTTTTTTGCTATTTTTTTGGAACTTTCTTGTCCTGTACGGGTCGGAACAGAATTCAGGACTAAAATTTTTTTTCTGTCTTTCTCGGCCAATCTCAACCCGGTTTGGATAGAAATATTGACGGAATGATTTTTTTAATTTTTTGAATTTTTTAGCTATTGTTTTTTTGGAATTTTCTTTCCTAGGTTGGGTAGGAACGGAATTCGGGACTACAATTTTTTTATTTCTTTCTAGGCATATCTCGATCTGGTTTGGATTGAAATAATGCCGGATTGATGTTTTTTAATTTTTTGAATTTTTTTGCTGATTTTCTATCCCGGGTCGGGTAGGATCGAAATTCGGGACGAAAAACTTTTTCACTCATTCTCGGCCCATCTCAACCCGGTTTGAATAGGAATATTACCAGAATGATGTTTTTTAATTTTCTGAATTTTTTTGCTATTTTTTTGGTAATTTTCTAGTCCGGATTGAAAATGAACGAAATTTGGGTCGAATTTTTTTTTTTTTTTTTTCTCTTTCTCGGCATACCTCAATCTGGTTTGGATTGAAAATAATGCCGGAACGATGTTGTTTTTATTTTTTGAATTTTATTACAATTTTTTTTGTAATTTTCTAGCGCGGGACGGGTAGGAACAGAATTCGTAACGAAATTTTTTTTTTCTCTTCGTCGGCCTATCTCAACCCGATTTAGATTAAACTTTGCTGGAATGTTGTTTTCTAATTTTTTTGGAATTTTTTGCCCGGGTCGGGTAGGCACGGAATTCGGAACGAAAATTTTTTTTTTTCTTTCTCGGCCTATCTCGGCCCGGTTTGAATAGAAATATTTCGGGAATGATGTTTTTTAATTTTTAATTTTTTTTGCTGTTAGTTTTGGAATTTTCTAGCCCGGGTCGGGTAGGAACGGAATTCGGGATGAAATATTTTTTCCCTCGTTCTCGGCTCATCTCAACCCAGTTTGGATAGAAATAATGTCAGAATGATATTTTTTAAATTTTTGAATTTTTTTGCTTTTTTTTTGGTAATTTTCTAGCCCGTGTCCGGAATGAACGAAATTCGGAACGAAATTTCTTTTTACCCTTTCTCGGCCAATCTCAACCCGGTTTGGACAGAAAAAATGCCGGAATATTGTTTTTTTAATTTTTTTGCTATTTTTTTTGAATTTTCTTGGGAGGGTCAGGTAGGCACCGAATTCGGAATGAAATTTTTTTTTCTCCTTTTCGGCCTATTGAACCCAATTTGGATAGAAATACTGTCGGAATGATGTTTTTTAATTGTTTGAATTTTTTTGGAACTTTCTTGTCCTGTACGGGTCGGAACAGAATTCAGGACTAAAATTTTTTTTCTGTCTTTCTCGGCCAATCTCAACTCGGTTTGGATAGAAATATTGACAGAATGATTTTTTTAATTTTTCGAATTTTTTAGCTATTGTTTTGTTGGAATTTTCTTTCCTAGGTTGGGTAGGAACGGAATTCGGGACTACAATTTTTTTATTTCTTTCTAGGCATATCTCGATCTGGTTTGGATTGAAATAATGCCGGATTGAAGTTTTTTAATTTTTTGAATTTTTTTGCTGATTTTCTATCCCGGGTCGGGTAGGATCGAAATTCGGGACGAAAAACTTTTTCACTCATTCTCGGCCCATCTCAACCCGGTTTGAATAGGAATATTACCAGAATGATGTTTTTTAATTTTCTGAATTTTTTTGCTATTTTTTTGGTAATTTTCTAGTCCGGATTGAAAATGAACGAAATTTGGGTCGAAATTTTTTTTTTTTTCTCTTTCTCGGCATACCTCAATCTGGTTTGGATTGAAAATAATGCCGGAACGATGTTGTTTTTATTTTTTGAATTTTATTACAATTTTTTTTGTAATTTTCTAGCGCGGGACGGGCAGGAACAGAATTCGTAACGAAATTTTTTTTTCTCTTCGTCGGCCTATCTCAACCCGATTTAGATTAAACTTTGCTGGAATGTTGTTTTCTAATTTTTTTGGAATTTTTTGCCCGGGTCGGGTAGGCACGGAATTCGGAACGAAAATTTTTTTTTTTCTTTCTCGGCCTATCTCGGCCCGGTTTGAATAGAAATATTTCGGGAATGATGTTTTTAAATTTTTAATTTTTTTTGCTGTTAGTTTTGGAATTTTCTAGCCCGGGTCGGGTAGGAACGGAATTCGGGATGAAATATTTTTTCCCTCGTTCTCGGCTCATCTCAACCCAGTTTGGATAGAAATAATGTCAGAATGATATTTTTTAAATTTTTGAATTTTTTTGCTTTTTTTTTGGTAATTTTTAGCCCGTGTCCGGAATGAACGAAATTCGGAACGAAATTTTTTTTTACCCTTTCTCGGCCAATCTCAACCCGGTTTGGACAGAAAAAATGCCGGAATAATGTTTTTTAATTTTTTTGCTATTTTTTTTTAATTTTCTTGGGAGGGTCAGGTAGGCACCGAATTCGGAATGAAATTTTTTTTTCTCCTTTTCGGCCTATTGAACCCAATTTGGATAGAAATACTGTCGGAATGATGTTTTTTAATTGTTTGAATTTTTTTGCTATTTTTTTGGAACTTTCTTGTCCTATACGGGTCGGAACAGAATTCAGGACTAAAATTTTTTTTCTGTCTTTCTCGGCCAATCTCAACTCGGTTTGGATAGAAATATTGACGGAAAGATTTTTTTAATTTTTTGAATTTTTTTGCTATTTTATTTTGGACTATTCTTGCCTGGTTCGGGTAGGAACGGAATTCGGGATGAAATATTTTTTCCCTCGTTCTCAGCTCATCTCAACCCAGTTTGGATAGAAATAATGTCAGAATGATATTTTTTAAATTTTTGAATTTTTTTGCTTTTTTTTTGGTAATTTTCTAGCCCGTGTCCGGAATGAACGAAATTCGGAACGAAATTTTTTTTTACCCTTTCTCGGCCAATCTCATCCCGGTTTGGACAGAAAAAATGCCGGAATAATGTTTTTTAATTTTTTTGCTATTTTTTTTGAATTTTCTTGGGAGGGTCAGGTAGGCACCGAATTCGGAATGAAATTTTTTTTTCTCCTTTTCGGCCTATTGAACCCAATTTGGATAGAAATACTGTCGGAATGATGTTTTTTAATTGTTTGAATTTTTTTGCTATTTTTTTGGAACTTTCTTGTCCTGTACGGGTCGGAACAGAATTCAGGACTAAAATTTTTTTTCAGTCTTTCTCGGCCAATCTCAACCCGGTTTGGATAGAAATATTGACGGAATGATTTTTTTAATTTTTTGAATTTTTTAGCTATTGTTTTTTTGGAATTTTCTTTCCTAGGTTGGGTAGGAACGGAATTCGGGACTACAATTTTTTTATTTCTTTCTAGGCATATCTCGATCTGGTTTGGATTGAAATAATGCCGGATTGATGTTTTTTAATTTTTTGAATTTTTTTGCTGATTTTCTATCCCGGGTCGGGTAGGATCGAAATTCGGGACGAAAAACTTTTTCACTCATTCTCGGCCCATCTCAACCCGGTTTGAATAGGAATATTACCAGAATGATGTTTTTTAATTTTCTGAATTTTTTTGCTATTTTTTTGGTAATTTTCTAGTCCGGATTGAAAATGAACGAAATTTGGGTCGAATTTTTTTTTTTTTTTTTCTCTTTCTCGGCATACCTCAATCTGGTTTGGATTGAAAATAATGCCGGAACGATGTTGTTTTTATTTTTTGAATTTTATTACAATTTTTTTTGTAATTTTCTAGCGCGGGACGGGTAGGAACAGAATTCGTAACGAAATTTTTTTTTTTCTCTTCGTCGGCCTATCTCAACCCGATTTAGATTAAACTTTGCTGGAATGTTGTTTTCTAATTTTTTTGGAATTTTTTGCCCGGGTCGGGTAGGCACGGAATTCGGAACGAAAATTTTTTTTTTTCTTTCTCGGCCTATCTCGGCCCGGTTTGAATAGAAATATTTCGGGAATGATGTTTTTTAATTTTTAATTTTTTTTGCTGTTAGTTTTGGAATTTTCTAGCCCGGGTCGGGTAGGAACGGAATTCGGGATGAAATATTTTTTCCCTCGTTCTCGGCTCATCTCAACCCAGTTTGGATAGAAATAATGTCAGAATGATATTTTTTAAATTTTTGAATTTTTTTGCTTTTTTTTTGGTAATTTTCTAGCCCGTGTCCGGAATGAACGAAATTCGGAACGAAATTTCTTTTTACCCTTTCTCGGCCAATCTCAACCCGGTTTGGACAGAAAAAATGCCGGAATAATGTTTTTTTAATTTTTTTGCTATTTTTTTTGAATTTTCTTGGGAGGGTCAGGTAGGCACCGAATTCGGAATGAAATTTTTTTTTCTCCTTTTCGGCCTATTGAACCCAATTTGGATAGAAATACTGTCGGAATGATGTTTTTTAATTGTTTGAATTTTTTTGGAACTTTCTTGTCCTGTACGGGTCGGAACAGAATTCAGGACTAAAATTTTTTTTCTGTCTTTCTCGGCCAATCTCAACTCGGTTTGGATAGAAATATTGACAGAATGATTTTTTTAATTTTTCGAATTTTTTAGCTATTGTTTTGTTGGAATTTTCTTTCCTAGGTTGGGTAGGAACGGAATTCGGGACTACAATTTTTTTATTTCTTTCTAGGCATATCTCGATCTGGTTTGGATTGAAATAATGCCGGATTGAAGTTTTTTAATTTTTTGAATTTTTTTGCTGATTTTCTATCCCGGGTCGGGTAGGATCGAAATTCGGGACGAAAAACTTTTTCACTCATTCTCGGCCCATCTCAACCCGGTTTGAATAGGAATATTACCAGAATGATGTTTTTTAATTTTCTGAATTTTTTTGCTATTTTTTTGGTAATTTTCTAGTCCGGATTGAAAATGAACGAAATTTGGGTCGAAATTTTTTTTTTTTTCTCTTTCTCGGCATACCTCAATCTGGTTTGGATTGAAAATAATGCCGGAACGATGTTGTTTTTATTTTTTGAATTTTATTACAATTTTTTTTGTAATTTTCTAGCGCGGGACGGGCAGGAACAGAATTCGTAACGAAATTTTTTTTTCTCTTCGTCGGCCTATCTCAACATTTAGATTAAACTTTGCTGGAATGTTGTTTTCTAATTTTTTTGGAATTTTTTGCCCGGGTCGGGTAGGCACGGAATTCGGAACGAAAATTTTTTTTTTCTTTCTCGGCCTATCTCGGCCCGGTTTGAATAGAAATATTTCGGGAATGATGTTTTTAAATTTTTAATTTTTTTTGCTGTTAGTTTTGGAATTTTCTAGCCCGGGTCGGGTAGGAACGGAATTCGGGATGAAATATTTTTTCCCTCGTTCTCGGCTCATCTCAACCCAGTTTGGATAGAAATAATGTCAGAATGATATTTTTTAAATTTTTGAATTTTTTTGCTTTTTTTTTTGGTAATTTTTAGCCCGTGTCCGGAATGAACGAAATTCGGAACGAAATTTTTTTTTACCCTTTCTCGGCCAATCTCAACCCGGTTTGGACAGAAAAAATGCCGGAATAATGTTTTTTAATTTTTTTGCTATTTTTTTTTAATTTTCTTGGGAGGGTCAGGTAGGCACCGAATTCGGAATGAAATTTTTTTTTCTCCTTTTCGGCCTATTGAACCCAATTTGGATAGAAATACTGTCGGAATGATGTTTTTTAATTGTTTGAATTTTTTTGCTATTTTTTTGGAACTTTCTTGTCCTATACGGGTCGGAACAGAATTCAGGACTAAAATTTTTTTTCTGTCTTTCTCGGCCAATCTCAACTCGGTTTGGATAGAAATATTGACGGAAAGATTTTTTTAATTTTTTGAATTTTTTTGCTATTTTATTTTGGACTATTCTTGCCTGGTTCGGGTAGGAACGGAATTCGGGATGAAATATTTTTTCCCTCGTTCTCAGCTCATCTCAACCAGTTTGGATAGAAATAATGTCAGAATGATATTTTTTAAATTTTTGAATTTTTTTGCTTTTTTTTTGGTAATTTTCTAGCCCGTGTCCGGAATGAACGAAATTCGGAACGAAATTTTTTTTTACCCTTTCTCGGCCAATCTCATCCCGGTTTGGACAGAAAAAATGCCGGAATAATGTTTTTTAATTTTTTTGCTATTTTTTTGAATTTTCTTGGGAGGGTCAGGTAGGCACCGAATTCGGAATGAAATTTTTTTTTCTCCTTTTCGGCCTATTGAACCCAATTTGGATAGAAATACTGTCGGAATGATGTTTTTTAATTGTTTGAATTTTTTTGCTATTTTTTTGGAACTTTCTTGTCCTGTACGGGTCGGAACAGAATTCAGGACTAAAATTTTTTTTCAGTCTTCTCGGCCAATCTCAACCCGGTTTGGATAGAAATATTGACGGAATGATTTTTTTAATTTTTTGAATTTTTTAGCTATTGTTTTTTTGGAATTTCTTTCCTAGGTTGGGTAGGAACGGAATTCGGGACTACAATTTTTTTATTTCTTTCTAGGCATATCTCGATCTGGTTTGGATTGAAATAATGCCGGATTGATGTTTTTTAATTTTTTGAATTTTTTTGCTGATTTTCTATCCCGGGTCGGGTAAGATCGAAATTCGGGACGAAAACTTTTTCACTCATTCTCGGCCCATCTCAACCCGGTTTGAATAGGAATATTACCAGAATGATGTTTTTTA